>JAJLYQ010000077.1:0-94061 GCA_022984935.1 Hypoxylon sp. NC1633 | reverse complement strand
CTAACCCTAACCCTAACCCTAACCCTAACCCTAACCCTAACCCTAACCCTAACCCTAACCCTAACCCTAACCCTAACCCTAACCCTAACCCTAACCCTAACCCTAACCCTAACCCTAACCCTAACCCTAACCCTAACCCTAACCCTAACCCTGGGATGTTTAGCTTTTATGCCAAGCGGTTTTCACAGCCCATAGTCTCTGGTCCTCTCTAAGTGCCTCAAACCTGGTCTCTTTCTTCCTCAGTTTCTCTCTACCCAGCTTCTCTAAAACGCAGTGCGCAACCCTTTCATAACCACTCCGGTGCTCCGTCAACATGTCGACAATCTGAAACTCGATTGGTGCCAAGCCAGCCATGCCAAAGTCGAGAACAATGGTCAAGTTGCTAATACGGCAGAAATTCTCCGGGTTAACGTCGACGTAATAAAATCGCATCTCGTGCTGGTCAAATTTGACCGGAACACGCCATTGAGAAAGCTGGAACAGACAACCCAACACCAGGGTCGTTTTGTCAGCATTAAACTTCGACCGTAGGCAAGGGCGCGAAAAGCATGGTAGGTTTCTCTCACCTTAGTAACGTCTTCTGCCAGTTCGTCAAGGTTCGCATGCTTCTTGCGAGGTATAATCTCGCGAAAAAAATGGAGGCGCAGCGGTCCCCCTCCGATGGCACCGGGAGCCTGCGCCTGCAGCCAGCTTGGTACTTCTGCTTGTGTAATCGCGACCACGGCGTCGGCGCATTCCTCTGGGCTGGGGGTCGCGATGGTTTGGCTCACGTCAGTGCTGTACATCACCAGGTGCGGCATGATAACGAATGTCCATGCGTCATCCATGAAGGCTAGCCATACCGGCAGTACGCGCACTGTAGGGTGATTCTTGAACAGGTTGTGCATGAGGTCCTGGGTGTAAGCTTCGTGCATATCCACCAGGGACGGCGGACCAAACTTGATGAAGATAGTGATACCTTCAGCCAGCTCCAGCTCCAGCTTGTTGTTAGGCGTTTCGTGGTCTGAAGAAATGTTCCAGCGCTCTATGCAGCGATCGATGATTTCTTGCTTCGGCGGCAGGAGTGGGAGAACATTTAGAGGGCATTTGTCAATGGGTGCCATGGGGATAGGCTTCGGCTGTGAGAATGCAGCTAGCAGCTTCTCTAGGGAGGCTGACTGCGACATATCTAATATCTTTTTGATCGTGGTCTGTGGTTTTTCGATATGGTAACAGTCTGTCGATTGAGGATTAGCAAAAGATTGGTGTCGCTTTCATGCGATTTTTATGGTGGGGCCAAGTTTGGAGGGGCGAGGCGCTTTGATTGGGCAAAAAACCCGTACTACCTAATGGAGGGGTAAACTCGTCTCGTGGAAGACTGACAGCTGTACGATACCGAATATCCAGACCTGTTGGTTCCCCATTGCGGCCGTAATTCAACGATGTGACAAAGTAAAGCCACGATAATTTAGAACCAGAAGCCAACAATTCTTCTCGGCGTTGTTTACTTACAACTATTATAATGATCACTAAGACCCGTCTCCTCTCGACTTAGTTCGTCGTCATTCGCCATATTCACCGCTACCTTACCCGGCCAGGGTGCCACTGTATATGCTCTTGACCGGCTGAAAGGTCTCGCGAAGGCATCGCCTCGGTGTGATGAGGGATTTGTACCTGTTTCTGTTGTTAGTTCTCAATTGAGTAGGTGAGGTATACAGAGGTGCTTAGGCGGGGGTGGATGTGTTGTGGTATATTGAAGGATCAATCGGTATTCTGAGGTCACACTGGTAATTGCAAAGGTCTGGGAAACTGCACGATGGCTTCAAGTGTGGTCGCGGCAATTGGCCGTGCGTGGGATGGGTACCTAGGTATATTGCGTAAGGTAAAGGAGGGGATCAAAGGGCACTGAATCGTGTCTTGACAAGTCAGATTTAGCAAGCATCTGATTCTGCTCGTTCCTCAGTTCCTAGATTTGGCACTGGCTGGTTTTTTCCATTTCGGGCTTGCTCGGTGTGAATATCGTCGATTGAAGCCAGATTAATTCCTGCCCTACCGCATGTCCACAGGCAAATCAATCTATATTGACTATAGCATATAATAATACAAGATCTCGCGATACCCTTAATCGATTAGTCTGTAGAGGTGTGGCTGATTAAAGGTATTACGATGATGAGGCGATTTGACGTTGGTGATTGGTGGGTGACAGATTGATTTCTTATACGTATGTACCTGGGTAGTAACGTACGTACTCAAGAATAGGCTTCGAGGAAATACTGAGAAATGTTTACTAAGGAGTGATTGACTTCCTATGCGATTAACTGATGTTGATCGTTTGCTAAAGTCGGCCATTTATATTGCTGAGTTGAAGTTGTCTGAGATGTGACTTGAATAATTGTGTGGCTTTCGTACATGTAGTACATGTAGGCTAGGCTACAATGTGAGCAATATGAGATATCTTGAACGTGCCAGATCCTCCACTTCTATCTCAGTCATCCGCACCGGTACCCGGTAGGCGCGCATGGGCGTTGAGTACCTCATAGACAATGCCGCATCACTTTTAATGTCTGTCCCTCAATCGGGATGCTAGGTATGTATGGGTAGGTTGACCCAGAGCATCAACTCCTCGACTTGATTCAGCGGTTAGCTGCGGGTGAAGTTGTTCTGCGTGCTTTATCCTTAGATTATCAAACCACAGAGCCAGAGCTTCGTCGTCCGCATGTTATCTTCCGGTGTCAGTAAGAGATTTTTTGGGCATAAGTGATCTGGTGTTGTATTGACAATCAATTCGACCTCGTCCAACGAACCCAGAGGTTCTCCCTGCGATACTGTTTCTTAGACCCAGCGATATGAATATGGAATCTAAGATACGTACAGGAGAGAAGCCTGAAACTGGAACACTGCAAGAGAGTGAACATCGTCACCAGAGCATAAGTGGCCGAAGTCGTAGCTTCTGACTTGAGCGTGATAGGATGGCGGCAGCAAGTTGTATGCGGTCCCCTGGTAAGTAGCAAGACCTTTAATAGTCGTCTCGCAAGACACCGTGAGAGTCCAGGTAGGCGTAGTTAAGGAAGGGTCGGAAGGGCGGATTGCTGATCGAGCGAAGCGAGGACCTCCCCAAAGTAGGAGATGATGATGATGGAAGGGGAAGATGTCAAGATACGTAATATTGGGGTTGACTAGGAGGGAAAGTGTCATAGCCTCGCGAAAGAAAGAGAAGGCCCAACAGCGGCGGGTTAGACTCGCCGATGCCTGTACACAGATACCACATGTATGGGGCGGCTCTACCGGCTCTACCAGCTACCCGTAATTCTAGCAATATTCCAGTGGCGTGGCGGCGGCGAGAGGTCCTTAAAGACGGAGTAGTATTGATCAGGTGATAAGGTGTAAATGGTGGCCTGTTTTACAAGTAGTGAGCCCATGTCGGTAACGTCGTTGAACATCCTAAAGTAAGGCGGCAGTTTAGGATATGTTATTACTAAGATTTGGTCATTGCCAATTGGTACAAGGAAATGACAGATGTCGAGAACGATGAAAATATGGTAGCAGAAATCAGTTCGGTCGCCCATTGGCTGAAGTGACATTCGACGCACAAGATACTATCGGGTTGATCATCCAAGCCTGAAATGATACCCTGAAGTTGCCATTAGGGGTGATTCAAGATCAATGTTATAAGGGGTTCATGCTAGTGGTACCTCTAACTCTGTGAAACCCGCATCTGTCCTTTACTCGTACAAGTATATGCGCGGTTTGAGTGGGTTATTTTGAGTGAGCGAAGCGAGGATCTCCCCGAAGGGCCCTCCGGAGAACTGCCAGAATGAGAGTGGAAAGATCATATAAATTCACTATTGGGGTCTATCAATCCGGCATAAGGCGCGGTTGCTATAGAAGAGTGCTTTGAATAGTATTACGCGATCAACACAGATTAAGACAGTTCATGATGCATTAGGTCCATATCGATGATTTTTATGCTACTATCTCTAGAGCATGTTAGCAATGTTCACCGAGCCAGATCCATAGATGCTTCAGACCTTTGAGGCGGTCTTGACAGAACTGAAGATAACCTGACTCATCCGGACCTACTGGTCTACAACTGAAGCAACATAAACCGCGCAGAGCAAGCCAATATCAGGCGGCTTCTGGCCTCTCGACTGCATGTCGCCTGGCACTAAATGCTTGGCTCGTTACGATCATGTCATGGGGGTATTCGCGCAGACGGGGCTGGAGTCGCCCGATTTGATCTGGGCAAGCTGTCACCGGCTAATCTTCAGTCTCAAATCTTCCGCCTGTAGATGCAAGTGCTCAGTCGGGTTAGTTTGACAGGCGAGTAGCGACGACAGAACTCAATACGAAGACAGGTGCCTATCTTGAAATGTCTGTCTTATTTCTCCTCCAACCGTTTTCCCTCTAGCTCTCTATTGGCTTCGCCCCTAGGGTATGAGACAAGAACACAAACAGTTCCCTCAGTATGTATAACTGCAGTTCTGACACCTAGGTCTCGTGGTTCATTGCCCAACAACGTCATTCCCGCTCTTGTCGGTTTCCATTCCACACCTCTTGACACGTCTATGGGGCGGATCTCCCGCCATCAAAGCATTTGACGAGGCAGTAGAAGGTCTCAGCGACGTGGGCAAAGTCCGCTACTTTCATGATCGGGCAGTCGTCTAATCGTCTAACAGTATAGTCCAAAAGTGCCGCGTTTATTTCTTCCTGCATCTGGTTATGCTGTACTTCTTCAGTCGATGACATTTAGAATGCCTTCGATGACGAGATTAATATTAGGATGTAGCGCTGGATCTAAGGAATCTATTTAGTAATCTGTATTTTCGTGGTCATTAAATTCACCGCTTAGGCTGTATACGTAGGTACGTAGGTATGAATATAAGGAAGGTTATATGACGCCTCCTAGGAATAACCACCGTACTAACAGTGTTACATTGAATGCTGCATTATAGCATGATGAAGTGGATAAAGGTCTCATAACTGGTACCAATCAGTTCGTTTCGGAAAGGCAAAATAACGATATATATTTTGAATTGAGTCTAAGAGAATTACCAGTGCTCAACATCTGTTAATTATAGGACGAGACATGTTTTCCGAAGGTATGATAACAGAGACGGCTGAGTTGACAAGTCACATTTGGAAACATTTGAGTACGTCAAGGAATAATTCAAGGCCTTTCTATTATGCTGTACCGCAGTTCTCTGCTTCGATTGTCGTCTAACTCTATTAACTGTTTTAATTTAAACACGTAGCATAGCGTGCAAGGGACCGGTCCAAGAGCGCAAAGCCGGGTTTGGCTTGCAACGGTTGACGATCAGTTTAGTAGTACTAAGACGTCTTCCTCGGCGCGATTTCCGATGTAGATTAGCCTTCCGTGAGGTTGTAGATTTTCTGAATGCTATGAAGCATGGCCTCGTGGTCCACCTTCAGATCTTTGAGTAGACCATCCTCGAACCCGAATACCCACCCGTGGACGATGGGGAACTGGTTATCGGCGTAAGACTGCTGCACGGCAGCTGTCTTGATGACGTTGCGGCATTGCTCGACGACGCTGAGCTCTACCAGGCGGTTGTAGCGCGCCTGCTCGTCCTTGACCGCGTCCAACTCCTTTTCGTGAAGGCGGTACACGTCCCGGATGTTCCTCAGCCAGGGGTTGAGCAGCCCCAGATCCTTGGGTGTCATGGCGGCCTTGACACCACCGCAACCGTAGTGACCACACACGACGATGTGCTTGACCTGCAGGTGCCTAACCGCATACTCGATGACGCTCATGACGTTGAGATCGGTATTCACCACCAGGTTGGCGATGTTACGATGGATGAAGGCCTCTCCGGGCCCTAGGCCGGTGATCTGCTCCGCGGGTATGCGCGAATCGCTGCACCCGATCCAGAGATATTCCGGCGTCTGTCCCGCAGATAGCTTGTTGAAGAAGTCGGGATCCCTCTTTGTCTGCTCCTCCGCCCAGGCACGATTGTGCTCAAAGACGCGGTCGTGCGTCTGCTTGAGATATGTCGAGATCTCAGACTCTGACATGGTGCGCCAACCTGTTGAGCTAAGGTATCGTGGGAAGTGGCGGATCGGCTGAAAGTTTGATAGACAAAATGTTCGTCTAGTCGATGAGAGGATAAAGCGACTCATACGTGCCTTGTAAAGTATTTGGGTTGTCATGTGTCGCTTTTGAAGGAGAGGGGTTTCTCGTTGCTTTCGCTTCCATGCAAGATTTTGTTGAGTCTGCCGAGAGCTGAACTACGCCGGAGACGTCAGCGGTGGGGGATCAGCGGAGAGAGCCGTCCCAGCTTGTGCTACATTACTTATGCACTCATTTCATACTGCATTTAACTCGTGGAACCACCTTCAGAGCCCAGTCGCTTCCTCGTGTTTGTTTTCAAGTGTTACGTGGCTCGTCCGTCCCTACCAGCCCACTGAGCGGATTACAACATCGACAATTAGCATGTAGGAATCTCCATGGCTTGAGGTACGAAGGATCACTTGGTCATTTATCGAGAATACGATTTCGTGGGATCCGTAGCGGGTCTCAAATGGAAAATTGTTAGCGGCATAGGTACATCATTGATGCAGTTGACGCTCTCGACTAGCTGCTCTAGTGTCATCCTGGCCGCAGCCAATTAATCGTGCTTCATGTCTCGCATGACGTGTTGAAGTCTCACTTCATCAGTACTAACCAGAACCTTGTGCTTGTACATTTTATGCGTGCACGTCGTGGCGTTTAACCTCTTCCTGTCCATTCTACGTATAATACGTCAAGCCCGAATCTCATCCTGTGCGTGCTCGACGCCGGCATCCTCAATCATCGGACTGGTCGCTGACAGACAGGTCACTTCACGATCGTACCTCTCCGGCTCATGACCGGATCGACGTGTAGCAACCGGCCATAACTCGAGGGTCATGAACGCCGAGGCGTCACGAACTGCAGCAGGTCGCCAGGTAGTTTTACTTAAATGTGCCCTTGGTTGCGGGCAGGGAACGGCTTTATTCGCTCACATCATCGTCGCCACTGTCAGGCTCCCAGAATCCGTGTTCGAAGCTTTTCTTTTGTCGGAATGCGAAACGCTCCCAGCTTACGCCTCTTCTGACCTTGGTACCATCTTCCTTGGTCTCGTACCGCCGTGGCTCGAAATCCATCACGGCGCGCCAGCTGTGAATCATTCGCCGCCAATAGCAAGCCTCGGCAGCTGGGGTGAGATAGCGGTCCCGAAATACTCTCGTAGACTCTCGAGCGATTCGTCGTGCACGATCTGGGTCGGCGGTGAGGCCGTCCATCTGGGCCTTCAGGTCCGACCAGTCCCTATTCACTCTGACGTAATTCTGATATACAGGTTAGTAAAGAGAGAGAAAGGTGTCGAAGACGGCCTACCTGATGCGGGCCACTATCCTTCAGAAGCGGTTGGTAATGGAATACGTAGCTTAGTTTGTGAATGACGGGGACGCTGTCGCAGTTGTGCAAGTATCGTAGCCGCCCACTCCACGAGTTTCCCTCGGTGTGAGCGACGTATTTGAAGCGGCAAAAGTCACGCATATCCAGGATGTTCGAACGGTCGTGCCAGTCTATGGCCTCGACGTCGTTCCAATCTTGACCCTTTGCAGCGTCCACCAGGGCGGTTCGTAGCTTGCGATTCACAGCTAGACTCCCTCGCCAGCATAGCTTCTCGTTCTTGTCATCCCACCCGTTAGCATACTCGGCCTCCAATTCTTCCACGTCCTCGCGGAACTGCACGTACGATCCCACGCCGTCGTCGGGATAACTCCATCCGTCAAAGTCAGGCATGACCCAAAGCCACGGATTGCTCTCCTCGCGCGCCCACGCCCACCTGATGCGCTGGGGATTCTTCTCTTCTCTGGACGCTCTGTCTTCGATGTCGATAATGAATTCGACGTCCGGGATCGATCGGGGGTCTGGGATGGCAGTTATTGCGCGATACATGTTCGCCAGCGCCGCGAGGCCTCGGGAACGATCTGGTTCGCCTTTCCTTTCCTTGATCACGTACAGCTCGCCATTCGAGATCATTGCATGGAACTCGCCGTGCTGCAGACCGGTGTAATCTTCTTTCTTGTCTAGCACAACATCCGACTCCTTGATCCGTCTGTTCTCGCCGAGGAGAAAATCGCGAGCGCGGTCGAGTTCTTGGAACAGATCGGGAAATGCAGTCTGCCGCAGAATGAGCATCGGATTTTTGGGACTCGAGAGTATACATATCTTACACTGCATTGATCATCGGAAAGGCCATAATTGAGGCCGTCTCTCTTGACGTCAAATGCCCAAGTTTCGGCGTTAGAATGCGAAGTCGTCGTGTGGGTAGAATGCCCCTCTGGCTCTGGAACAGTCTCAGGAACAGCCTCTGGAACAGGCGATCTGACGTTGCCGAATAGTGAGAACGCGGTTGCGATGATAGCGAGCGCAAGGAGCAGCCAGCGACAACGGCGAAGGACGAGGCCCATGGAAGACTCGCCTAGCTGGCTGCAGGAGAAGAAAGGTTTGTTGGCGAACATTGTTAGAACGGCGCAAACTAGCGCTCCAGCATGCTAGTCAGCTGCAGCAAATGGCGGGGTTGCAAATGAATGTACGCCGTCCTTACGACGAAAAAGTGACGAGAATTGTCTCAGAAGCCATCATTTCGAGGTAAGGGGGTTCTATTTGTAAAAGGTGATCTACGGTAGCAAGCGGCGAAGCAGCAAACGATGGCCTTGCATTGACGAGGATGGTATAGTGTCACTGCATGCAGCAGCGTTTCGCATGGTACGGAGGTGCCCATCAAAAGTATTTTCCATAGGCCAACTGACTGTGACGCCTGACAGCCGCGAGTGCCAGCTGCCACTGACTTTCAGCCACAACTTCGGAGAAAATCAATCACGATAATTGAACATATTTATACGTTATTAATTCAGGAAAACAGCGCTGAATAAATTGAAAGAAACTGAATCTACTAATGAGAATATTTAGAGCTGTAGCTAGTACTTCATATATAATTGTATATGCTGTTTGGTTGTGGTAATACCTATTCGATTAGCTGGCTAGCATTACCAGTAGTATTGCCAATCAAGGGAACAGATGTGCCAGATGACAGAGGCCGTGCAGCCACCTGACAGCTATGTACCCTATGGAAAATACTTTTGATGGGCACCTCCGTACTTATGTACATACATACATACATACATAGGTACCTAGGTACCTAGGTACCTACCTAGCACATGTGGTTCCTTAGGGGGAAAAGGGCGTCTTTAAGGATTGAGGATCGTACGTTCAGATCAAGCTACAAGCTTAGAATTTGAATTGAACGAGTGTTGAAGAGATCGATGTACCAATAGCACCCATAGGAATCCGAGTTTCGAACCTACTAGTCGTTGGCAACTGACATTCATCTTTATTTGACTTGCCTTGACTTTCTTGTATGACTCCACCAAGAACTTACAGTTACATTACGGAGTGAAGTATGCAAGGGCCAGGTTGAACGATGGTGAGGAAATAAGGCCAACAAGGACTGCGTGATGCAATTAAAGGGGTAAACTTGAGCCAAGCCGACATCATCAGTGCTAGTGCCACCTAAGTTGGCTCCTGCCCTGGATGGGGTGTATGATAGTGGGGTTTTCAGGAGCAGTATTTAGTATTTGGAACTTGGAACGGATGTATTTAGTACACTCTTAGAGAAGAAACATCCCGAACTACGCCTCTTTCTGTACCATAACGCATCCAGACTTCCTATGTACGAAGTATGTACATAGATTAACCTACCAGATAGCCTCCTGTAAGACTTCTTCATGTCGTCACGGGACACCTTCGCAGATGACAGGCAGTTGGATTGTATGCGCCATACTTTCGTATCTGCAGGACGAATGTCGATGCGTCGACTATTACCATCCAAGCGGGCTGCCGAAACCTTCAGCCCTCTGCATTTGTTGGGCGCTTCACAATTTGCTTTCGTCTGCCGTAGGAAATCTAACGCAAAGACAGAACCCGGTCTGTATGAGCTCTGGTTTAGATGACGCGCACCTATGTACATGTGCATACACTGGCCCCAAACCTCCAAATTTTATGGCTTGAGATGGTTCATGCAGTCGAAAAAAACTGTGAGACAAAATACAACTTGCGGCTCTTGACATGATGAATACAGTCTGGGTAGCACAATTAGTGTACGGATGGTTGAGAATAGACCCTCTAGTATCTTGTCAGCTTGTGCTTCTGTCAAAACAGACGTGTCGGTGCAAATGGAGTTCAATAGGTCCAGCCTGAGGGAACCAATGCGCCGCGTTCAAGCCCTTCACAATTTGTCTCGTTGCAACTTGTACATAAGCAGGACGAAGATAAGATTGACGGGCCTAGGCCAGCCCACTCATATATTCGTGGCGGCGACAAGACTTCCTGTCATGGTATGTACAAAACTAGGTAATATCGCAACTATTGGGTGGCGCTGCCAGGTCGTCCAATTTACAGGAGCCAAGCTTCGCCGCGCCTCGCTCGCTGCCACCCACCTGCATTTTCCACTTTCTTACAGTCAGCCAGCCGTGTTGTCGAGCCGTGTTGTAGGTACACATGCGCCAGGTTCTACTCCTCGGCTAGGTACCTATGTAGGTAGACCATTCAGCTGGGCGTCCGATAGCTTACCTAGAGCTGAATATTTTTAGGGTATTATCAGTTCGTGTATCGAGGTATCATTTTTGGGTAATGTTGAATCGCTGGGACTGAAGTTGTCAATCTTTCCGTCCTGATTGACCAGACGAGAGCTTCGAGTCTCACCTACCTACGCAGTGTCTACGCCCGCCATCTTAACATCCTTCCCCGCCTCTTTCTACAATGCGTCTCTCGTGCCTCCTGCTGCTCGCAGTTCCTTCTGCCACGCTCGCCCAGACTCGCTCGTCGAAGCGTGGTCTGGTGTTTGTGCCGAACCCCGACAGTCCGGAGGACAATCAGGTCTGGATTCAGTCGGGGTCTGACTTGACCTGGTACTACAACTACGAGTCGACGCCGTCGACCGCGTTTAGTGACGTCCCTCAAGACCAGTTCGAGTTTGTCCCAATGCTGTGGGGTGCCATCAGCGATACCTCGTTCCTCGAATCCGTCCAGAGCCAGATGGATTCTGGCCGTACCATCACGCATGTGCTGGGGTTCAACGAACCCGATTCTCAGGTCAACGGCGGGAGCAATATCCAGCCCTCGACGGCGGCGGACGTGTGGGTGAAGAACATTGCTCCTCTGGCCACGCGGGGAGTCAAGCTGGGGCTTCCCGCCTGCACCGGTGGATGGGGAGGGATACCGTGGCTTCAGCAGTTTCTCGGCAATTGCTCCGAGCTGATCAGCACCGATAGCGAAAAGAAAAATTGCACCTACGATTTCGTGGCCATACATTGGTATGGGAATTTCGAGGGTTTGGCAAGCCACATGGGCTCCTACGCTGCGGCTTTTCCCAACGTGACCCAGTGGATCACCGAGTACAATTGGGACAACCAGGATCTTGCCACCACCCAAACTTTCTATAACATGTCCTCCGAGTACTTTGATCGCATGGACTCGGTCGGACGCTACAGCTTGTTTGGATCCTTTCGGTCCAGCGATAGCAACGTCGGTCCCAACGCCGCCATGCTGAACAACGACGGCCGACTCACGGATATTGGCGCATGGTACCTGGGTATAGACGCTGCTGGTGTTGATCCTCAATCAGGAGTAAATGGTGCGCCCATGCCGTGTGCGTGGGTATTGGCGCTAGCTGCCGGTATTGCCATCATGATATCGTGAGGAACCGGTTCCTTGACAAGGAATGTATGAAAAGTGTTTTTGTTCTGGCATTGTGTTGCTCACCAACAAGCCATGCTACTATATTAGATCTTTCTGTTTTTGTCTGGAAGTCAGTGTTTGTGGCTAGATTTGAAATGTTTCCTTTGGTTGTACATCCCAGGATTTGGATATGGAAATGGGCAGAGTAAGGATTGGGAAATGGTGTCATATTTAGACAGTCAATAAAATATGTCTTCAAGATATCGTCGGCTAGCCCTTCACCTGGGATCGCAATCGAACAGCTCCAGTTAGCTAGCTAAGACCGTAGCCAATGCAAGACGGCGCGCTTTATTGATGTTCATTCTCGGGTTGAAAGCCAACAACGAACGGTCAGTTTATAATCGAGACATCCATGGTTAAACCCATAGATAAGCGATGGTATTAGACCAATAGCTCGCCAAGAAGTCATTCTGTGAGACATGAACCAATTCTCAGTTGTAGTAACTCGGCCAGCATGTCGAGGCAACTTTGCCGGTAGTGAGGCAGAGGAGCAGGCAAGACGGCTTGCGTTGCCTCCCGGGTAACTGTCTAATATGCCTCTGAAAATGGTTCTGGTCGTAATGAGGTAGTCACTAGCCGACACGTCTTTACCGAGGCGTCTGAATCATTCCTGTAGCTTTGCTGCCATAAGAAATATAGGTTCTTGAAGTATGTAAGTATCGTCTTCCTTAATTCAAAGGAGACTTTACCCCAGACTTCAATTCCAATGGCGGATAGTAACTCGAAAATGTAGAAATACGCCCTAATATGAGCGAGGTTACACTTGACGAATGTACCGGATACTTCATATAGACCCCACCAACAGATCTGCCGATGGCCGAGGTGACCGAAGCAGGCCTCGGCAAACTGCAACACTTGATTAACTCGGAGACGCATTTCATTCTTTATTACCCTGGGAACAATGCCACTCAGTTGCCTTTTTTTTTTTGTCTCAGTGATGGTTTAAGATAGCGATACCCCATTTCCATAGACTTTCTCTCTCTCTCTCTCTCTTCCTCCATCAAACGCATCGCAAGGAAAATGGCTACCCAGCGAGTCAACAACATTCTCAAGCACCTGTCGCCGGACTCGCCTCTAGCTTCCATGTAAGCACCATTAGCTATTGCCGTTGGAATTGGGGGAGAAATACTGACTTATACCTCTTCTCAGTACGTCAAAGAACCCCGACGATGTAGTCATAACGCTGGCAATCCGGACACCGCTGTGCAAGGGCAAGAAGGGAGGCTTCAAAGACACTTCTGTTGAGTACTTGATGTACGCCATCCTGAAAGCCGCGCGTGAGCGCCTCGGCTTTTCTCCAGACCTTGTTGAGGATATCTGCATGGGCAACGTATGCATACCACCCACTTTTAATCTACAAAGAAACATACAGTTGACGGGTTCTTGACCTACAGGTGTCAGACGGTAAAGCAGCATACAAGGCACGCGCCGCCGTGCTCGCTGCCGGCTTCCCCAACACGACAAGTGCTTCGTCCGTCAACCGGTTCTGCTCTTCGGGCCTGAAAGCTACAGCCGACATCGCGCACCAGATCGCCATGGGTTCGATTGAGATAGGCATCGGCGCCGGCACCGAATCCATGACCATCGGAGGTGACGCCCTCGAGCAGCCCTTTGACGAAGAGGTAACCAAGCAAAGCCAGGAAGCTCTCGATTGCATGATGGCCATGGGCTGGACGAGCGAGAACGTGGCAAGGGACTTTGGGCTGACACGCGAGGCTGTCGACGAGTACGCGGCTGAGAGTTTTAGACGGGCTGAAGCGGCGCAGAAGGCCGGCTACTTCGACGACGAGATCGTGCCCATCACCACCAAGATAAAAGATACAAATGGTCAGCTCAAGACCATCACATTAACAAAAGACGAAGGTATCCGACCGGGGACGACAGCTGCTGGTCTAGGGAAGATCCGCTCCGCCTTTCCGCAATGGGGTCCGATAACTACCGGAGGCAATGCTAGTCAGGTCACGGACGGTGCATCGGCCGTCGTTCTGATGAAGCGCTCCAAAGCCATCGAGCTTGGCGTGCCGATCATGGCCAAGTACGTCGGTTCAACCGTGGCCGGCTTGCCCCCTAGGATCATGGGTATCGGCCCTACGGTAGCGATTCCCAAGCTGCTGAAGCAGTACAGCTTGGGTTTGGATGACTGCGACGTAGTAGAGATCAACGAGGCTTTTGGCACCATGGCAGTTTACTGCAGGGACTTTCTCAAGCTGGACTGGACCAAGATGAACCCGCGAGGCGGTGCCATCGCTCTCGGCCACCCCCTCGGCACGACGGGTGCCCGGCAGATCGTCACCGGTCTGAGCGAGCTCAGGCGGACGAAGAAGAAGATCTTGCTGACGAGCATGTGTATCGGGACAGGAATGGGCATGGCGGGTCTGTTCGTTAATGAGCAATAATTTTTACTGACGAGAGGGAAGAATAGGTATTTGATCTATGTTCTCGAGAGCTTTTATGGGGGTCTGGCCCTTTGGCCTCATCTTGAGTGGCTTTGTATGTACATAAGGTCTTATATTTAGCCCCTCTCACAATGTTAATGCTCCTGCGCCTTTTGATTTTGCATTGGTTCGTTTGGCGACTTCCAAAATGAAAATATTACATGTCGTGACGTCCAGTAAATATTCAACCAATATACATAGCTCCTAACATCCGAGATCAACTGTCGGCACCAAACCACCATCCACACCCAGGAGACATCCGAGGGGAGCACCAAAACTCTACTGGACTCAGAACAACAATTAGAACATCAATAGATTCTGCTCTTTTCTGGGTGCCCGTTGAAAGAATCGCTCACTTCATAAGGAAGTATACATGACCGAAAAACATGTGTAAAAATTGAAGCACCCAAGTTGGTACTTATCAGTAGTTCATGTTGTTTTGAATCTTGATATTCCCCTCTGTAACAGGTAAAAGGGGGCTCAGCTAGCCTACTATTGGCTAGCCTCTTGAAATGGTAATAATGAAACTGATCCTTCAGAATCCAACCTCATCCCCCCGATTCCTTACCACCACCACCATCGTAGTAATAGGTGAGCTTTTTGGCTGCCGTCCGATCATTTTTGCTTTCAATTGCATTCAATTGGGTTCGTTCCTTACAAAACCGCGTATTAATACTTATAATGCCCGCCCCATGGCAATGATCGAACCTGCCGATTAACGAACCACATGGCGCCGTCCGATCAGCCGGCCACAACGGTTCTGGGCCGTCCAAAGCCACCGCCCAAAGAAAGCGACACAACAGCAGCAGGAATAGGTCCGGATCCGAAGACAGTGACAACTCCATCAGCAAGTCCAACGAGAGTCGGACCAGACAGATCATCCCAGTTCGAATTTCGCGGCTTCGACTTCTTCGCCAATCGTGACTTCAATGATTTGAAGAATGCGTCGCGGGCCTACTTCTCTCCCGCCAACGGCTCCGAAAAGCATCAGCGTCTGCCATCCACGTGGCTCGGCGATGCGACGCCACCTGGCACGCCTCGACATTCCAGCGATGCTCCTTATGCTGGAGAAGCCACGCTTCGCTCCCCTCTTGATAGACAAACGCCTTCGAATAACGAAAAAAGAATACTAGGATTAAGGAGGGCCCGGTTCTGGTGGATACTGGTCACCCTGATACTGCTGTTGATAGTTGCGATTGGAGTTGGCGTCGGAGTCGGGGTCGGTAAAGGATCGTCTAAAATTTATACTACACCGGCAGCCGGGTCAAGGTTTGTCTTACCTGCTCTTGATGTTTGGTCACATGAGCGTGCTGACATCTTCTAGCTCTACTATTTCTACTCCTAGCTCAGCAATGTCGGCGACAACTGCTCCCACAAAGTCTCTGTCCAGCTCTCCAACAACTGCAAGCTCACCGTCTTCGGCGCCTACAGGTACCTCCGAGGGGAAAATCGACTGTCCTGCTGCCAACGGCACCACCTACCAAGTTCCCGGGTCTGACAAGCGGTTCCTCCGCATCTGTGGTATTGACTACAGCGGCAACGAAGCTGTAGACCTGCGACAGGTGCAGACGGAGAGCATACTGGACTGCATGAAGAACTGCGCGGGAACCGCCGAGTGCACGGGTTGCGGCTGGGGCTATCTCGAGGGTGACACGGGCACTCAACATACTTGTTGGCTGAAGGGCAACCTGAAAACGCCCCACGGTGCCGACATCAACTGGGCTTTTGCCGTGCTCTTATGAAGCATGTGAGGTTTTTCTACAAGCATCGGTGGGATAGTAGTAACAATGATGCTGGTAGAAAAAAGGCGACCAGTTCAAGAGCTGTGGGACAATGGTTGTAAAGATCCAACCTCAGGCGTTCTGCTGCGGGCGATAAATACTTTGCCGGGTATTGCTGTGACTACCACTTTACATTTGTAGGTGCAATGGTGGTCAATATCGAGGTGTCTGATATAAGAAACTTGTAGCTCAAGACACAGGGCTACCCCATAGAAGTCAAATATCGGGTTTTTCTGGTGATAACTGCTTCGCCGCATTTACCTCTGAGAATAGTTGACCTGTCCAATAAGACCTTCATTTTATTTATAGGAACTGCGGAAATGGTTCAGATTTGTGTATTTGTGTATGTTGAAGCACCGGAAGCTGAAGACGAGACAATCTTTGAGTACCTAAGGTACCTAGGGTTGCAGGTATACAGTACAGTACTACCAGCAACCGCACACAAGCAGTCACGTTTTCCACCGTGGCTGAACGCAACTGCCTTTCCCTATATTCAAGTGCACTTGGCTGCGGCATTAGAGATGTCAATAGCACAGTTCAATACTACCTAGGTACCTAGGTAGTCAGTAAGGTCAGCATCCTCTGGAGAACGAGAAGGCTCAATAGATGCATGTAAGGTATTATTCTTGAAGCATTCATGTCTTAAACAGGGAATGAGAAGAAATTTTAGGAGGGTTAGATACATATCTATGTATGCATATATACATACCTACGCTGTTGTAGCCTGTCGTCTTGTAAGTAAGTAGCTTATGCAACTACGCCGATGCCGAAGTCGAAAGCCTCTTCCTGTTTTCCTGCATATCTAATGCACAATTATGGACCCGAGAATACGTCATTTGACGGAATGCGACCGGGGTAGGTAATGTACCTACATACCTTGTACAACCATCACGATCATTCGTTCATGGAACCTCTCCCGGTTTCTTCTCTTTTGCCGTACGTCTTTTCTTCTCAACTAAAATATCATCAGTTGATTTTCACCGTGAGAACAGTCCCCGACAGGTCCAGCTCTCAGACCTCACCCGACAAATCGCGGTTACACTTTATTTGTCAAAACCTAACAAACAAATCAAATAAGAGTAAGTCTGTCTCGTCCCCTTGCTTCGGGACGGCAGATGAAAAGTAGAGACG
Organism: Hypoxylon sp. NC1633; assembly: GCA_022984935.1. Taxonomy (NCBI): domain Eukaryota; kingdom Fungi; phylum Ascomycota; class Sordariomycetes; order Xylariales; family Hypoxylaceae; genus Hypoxylon; species Hypoxylon sp. NC1633. Next base: position 76,950 of record JAJLYQ010000077.1, on the reverse strand, counting down.
AAAATATAGCTGACAAGGCTTCTCAATCAGTGTCGTACGCTGCCGCGGCCGCCTCTGGTCCCAGGCAAACGCCTGAAGAGGTAATCATTTTTGCGATAATCAGTCATACCCCTCCCACCCTCGTCCTTTGAACCATTCCTATAATGGCTGACTATAGCCCTATAGGCTGCAGCTCCCCAGCCGCCAGAGATCATCTCCTCTGAATCGGCGAGCACCGCATCTCTGGTCGACGTCGACACGCCCTCCGTACGCACCGTGCCCTCCGACTTTATGGAGCAGGACATCCAGACGGATACCCAGGCTACCCGTCATGAGCTGGAGGATGCTGCCGAGCGCGCTCGTGCCGAGGCTCATCTCGCCAAGAAGAAGGGTGCCAAAAAGGCACGCAAGGCCGACAACATTCTCACCAAATTTTTCGGTGATCTGAGCGACAGCGCCAGCACCGCCCTGGTCGCCTCTAACTTGGCTGCCGTCGTCGGATTAAGCGCGTACTTGGGCTACAAGGCTTGGGGTCTTTACGAACGTGGACGTCTGGGATGGAAGAGCGTTGGCATCGGCGCTGGAATCGTGGCCGGCGTTGGGATCATAGAAGGAGTCCTCGGAGGGTAATATTCTTTCCTTTTTGGTATCTGAACTGCACAGGCTGACCACCATTTACAGATATCTCTACAAGGGAAAGAAGAAGCAGTCGTAGACGAGTCTCTTCCGTCCTCTTCTTTGTCCTGTCTGGTACTTCCGTGTTCTACGAGGTTGGGGAGTGGCAAGTCTTTGCTCCGAGGGTCTCTACTCATGATTTTGCGAGCCAAAGTGTGTATCTAACATACCTCCCGTCACACAAATCCGATTGATTCCACACTTGCTCAGACTTGACTTATTTTACCTTCCCCCTGACATGCTTCAAGTATACTTTAGCTTTTATTACACTTGATCTTTTCAGGCTGATCATTGGTTTTCATGGGTATATGAAGCCCAGGATCTGAAAATCAGCTTGGGTATCAGGCCTCTGAAAGATGGCTGTCACTCGAGGCTTATCTTGGCTTCTCTTGCAGCCCATTTTCATCAACTCGACTTGGATCTTCCACAAAGTTGAGGTTCTAAATGAGCATTCACTTCTATCCATAGCTTTTCCGGTACGGTAGCCGAAGATCACCGTCCTCTTTTCTTGAGTTTTGTGACGGTCAGCCATCGCGATCTCCACCCTTGGTCCAGCACAGCCAGCAACGAATTCGAGCACTATCACCCCAGTGGCCGGCCTATTTTTAATACAGGCATCTTAGGTACCGGACAAACTTCAACTTCGGAGCAAATCTGCTGATGAAATCAAGTTAGGTGGCAACGTTTCTTCAAGTTGGTCTTATGCTTGGACTGCCTTTGGTGAAATAGTACCTGGGTCAGCGAGTTCATGTTCGATAGTCACCAATAGACCTCTGCACAGATGGAGTGCAACAATTACATTTGCAACTACAATTGCAGGCAAGAGCGAGAGTTTGAAAAATGCTTGATGACAGTGCCAAATCATCGTAAGTTCGCGATTTTGATAAGAGCATACAAAAGAGAAAGGGGTCATGTTGCAAACATGATATATGCCAAGCACTGGCCACGCCTTACTTCACAGCAGCCATATTAACTTATGAATGGTATTGTGAGCCTTAGTTCTATCCACTGGTCGTTTGATGCAAAGTTGCCACCGATGGATTCTGGTATCCGGTCCTGCGCTTGGAATATTGGTACTTCGCACGTACTCCCTATCCCCTCCTCCCAGTAAAGCAGTGTACTGCAGTGGTACAATAATGACTTCGACAGCGGCTTGCTCAGGCTACCACGTGCGTCAAGGCTTCCGATTCAGGCCAAGTCACAGGCAGATAATAAAACCCTCAGCAGTCAAAGACGATGATGAATGGTTTCATTCCGAGGTGCTTACTTGCGACGGAAATGTGCAAAAACGCAGCATCAATACTCAAAATAAATGGCCAGGCATTGGCTGAAGACTACCTCCTTAGCAACTCGCCCCTGATATAAGTAATAGTCCAAGCATCATTCACATGCGACATTATTCTCCTCGGCATCGTCGTAATCAGTAATCTGTTATATCAGATATGGCAGATGGATATGCAGCATTTTTCTTTCCATGAAAGTAATCAAGCTGGCAAGGTAACGTAAACCCAAACCCCAGCACATGATGCAATTCGACCCATGCCCCCGCTAACGACGCGGGCTGGCCGGAATACTCCAGCTTACACGGATCTATCCGTCTTCCTATGCGGATTTGATTCCTGGCCACCCCGAAGCCCGTATGAAGTTGAAGTTTGCCCCACCTCCCCGGCAATGTCCTGTTCTACGTCCCGATAATCCAGAGGGGATAGGGAATGTGATCTTCACCCTCCCTTAAACGTGGCTGCTGAGATCACACATGGCCCCTAGGGAACTAAGAGATGTCGATGTTAACGATCCCGTCGAGGTAGTCAAGTTATACACACTAGCGTCAGGGTCATAGCCAGGGATTTGGGCCTTCAGCCTCACCCCTTGGGTTAGGATGAAGTAGCGCAACCACGTCGTTGTTCCTGCGCCTTTTGGTAGGGATTGGTTCGTATCGTGACAGCCAAGACGCATCTATGGTTAGGCGTTTCGTTGAAACCATGGCAACTCTACGGCGCGGTAGAACCTAACCTGAATTGTGTGAGTACTATGTAACCCTGCTCCTCAAGGCCGGTGCAACTTGCAAGGCAAAGCCGGGAGGGGCTGGCAGCATAGGGTACGATTAAAATTGTCCGGGTCCACTAAATGAGCAATGCCGCAGCGGTACTTGACCCTTACTGTTTAGAAAAAAGGCAGACTTCATGTTGTAATACGATGCCGGCCTTAATTTTCTTTATAGCGTAAGTCAGTGGTGCCTCAAGCTTTGGCCGGATTTGTTCAGGGACCCAGCCTGCGTACTACTACTCGGCCAGGTACGGTCAAAAGCCAAAGTTATCTGCAGCATACTATTTCCGCTAGATTATGACATTCTCCAGCCAGCCATTTGCCTTGGCCGTGAGCTTATAGGCTCCGGGATTCGGTGCTTGCTTGCTATTGGAGTCTTTTGACGTTGCTTCACTTCCCTTACATATCCCTCTCTCCACTAATCAGTAAGTTGCGGCAATGCCGGGCGCGGATAGTCGGACTTTGACAAAAAAACGCCGCTGAGAATACTACTTCTGATGGTTCACGCCTCGCTGGGAAGCCGAGCCATACTAAACGGGCCGAAGAGGAGATTTGAGATAAGTTGAGCCGAAAGCGCGAATCGCGATATACGTTCTGCCTGGCTATAATAAGATCATGGCCTCGCCTACTTGCCTTAAGTCAAAAGTCAAAAATCGTCAATCCCAAAAATTCAATCACCACAGATACTTTCAGCTGCCTACAGACAGTCGAGATGATCAAGGTCAAAACAAACGGTTCAACAAGGCGAGACTATGGACGACGACTATTACCACACGTGATCGACGAACTCGCACACGAAGACCCCGGGCGAGAAGCATTTTCCGCCCCTCGTTCTGCAAACCCCAAGGATGGCTGGAAAACCTTCACGTTCAAAGAGTTGGCGAACGCGGTGAATCACATCGCGCAATGGATCGTTGATACTTGTGGCCCTCCATCGGCGGGAACCTTTCCAACCTTGGCCTATCTGGGTCCAAACGATGCCCGTTATATCGTGTTGCTCGTTGCCGCCATGAAGGCTGGTTATAAGGTAATCCAGAAACACAGAAAGTATAAACTGGAAACTAAATCCTCTCCAGGCTCTCTTCATCTCCCCCCGTAACTCTCAGGAAGCACAGATCAGCTTATTTGAAAGCACGGAATGCCGTCTGCTCGCCTTTCCCGAGCCGATGCGAGTAGTGGTTCAGCCCTGGTTACGAGAGCGGCATATGAAGGCCATCGAGGTTAGCCCGATCGAGTCATGGTTCCCGGAACACGAGGTGAAGCATTTCCCTTATAACAAGACCTTCGAGCAAGCGGAATGGGAACCGGCATTCGTTCTGCATACGAGTGGGAGCAGTGGTATTCCCAAGGCGATCGTCAACACACACGGCCTGGCAGCCCTCACTGATGGATTTCACGACATCCCCGAACGCGACGGACTGAAGACTTGGGTAAGGGGTTTTACGGAAGTTGCAAGGAAACTTCTGGTACCAAGTAAGCTGAGTTGCACGTTCCGCAAAACCTGTTGGCTAACATGTTCAAAGTGCCCCTCTTCCATGCCGCTGGCCTCTACCTTTTTATTGTTTGCGCGTTATACTGGGAAACCCCAATCGCCTTGGGCCTCGCCGACCGTCCATTGACCACCGATCTAGTCGTGGAGTGCCTCGACAATCTGCCTGATGTAGAAGGGATCGTGCTCCCGCCAGTGATCATGGAGGATATGAGTCAGAATGATGACCACATTCGGGCACTGGCCAGATTGAACCTCGTCGCATTTGGTGGAGGTAAGTATCATTTGTCTCGGTCCTGTTTGTGATGAGGATAGACTGATTCCTGAATTCATGTAGGAAACCTGAACAAAGATGCAGGTGACAGATTGGTAAGGCATGGCATCCGGATCGGGAATTTGATCGGGGCTACAGAGTTAGTTCAGTTCTAACCCCTGAGGGTCCCAGCTGACAACCTTAGGCTTGGTCTGTTTCCCATGCGTTTTCTATCAGATCTCGACCTCTGGCAATGGTTCGCATTCGATTCGAAACTAGGTGGGTTGGATTGGCGCAAGGTTGAGGGTTCCGACGACGCGTACCAGCTGTTCATCGTCCGCAAAGATAAGCACCCAGGTATTCAGGGTATATTCTATACTTTCCCCGACCTTGACGAATACGACACCAAAGACATGTACAAACCTCACCGGAGCAAGCCGGATCACTGGATCTACTACGGAAGAGCGGACAATATCATTGTGTTCTCCAACGGAGAAAAGCTCAATCCGGTCACCATCGAAGAGACGGTAGTGGATCACCCCGAAGTCAAGGGGGCTCTGGTGGTAGGCTCTAATCGCTTCCAAGCCGGCCTTCTCGTCGAGCCGGTCACGAATCCTCAGAGTGACGAGGAAGCCGAGAGATTCCTCGACAGTGTGTGGCCGTATGTCGTCAAAGTAAACAAGGAGACGGTCGCCCACGGACAGATAGGACGTCAGATGATGGCATTGTCTAACCCGACCAAGCCGTTTCTCCGTGCCGGAAAGGGGACTGTGCAGCGAGCCCTCACCATTAAACTGTACGGTGATGAGATCGACAAGCTCTACGAAAAGGTCAACGATCAGTTCGACGCAGCCCCGCCTGTCATAAATGTCAGCTCCGAAGAGAGGTTGATCGATTCTATCAACGAGTTGTTCCAGACGAGACTGGGATCCAAAGGGGAGCTTGGGCCGGATACCGATTTCTTCTCGATTGGCATCGACTCCTTGCAGGTCATGAACGCCTCCCGACTCCTTCGAGCCGGGCTAGAGGCTTCCGGGGCCGAGATAGACCCGGCAATCCTGGCTCCACGAGTAATCTACGGCAATCCGACACCGCGAAGACTTGCACATCACATCTATTCAGTTGTTCAAGGAGGTGGTACCTTGGAGTTAAACAGAGACGATGGGCATGAGGTAAAAGACATGAGATCGCTCTGGGATAAGTACACGGCCAATCTTCCTGCGAAGACAGCAAGAAGACCCGATGCTGCGGACGAAGGCCAGACAGTCCTTATCACTGGATCTACTGGCATGTTGGGGTCCTACATGCTGGACATCATGGCCAGGGACCCGACAGTCAAGAAAGTGATCTGCCTGAACAGGACAGGGGATGGAGGGGCGGAACGTCAGGCACAACTTGTCAAAGATCGTGGTCTGAGCGCCGACTATACGTCCAAGACCGAATTCCTGCACGTAGACATGTCACGACGGGACTTCGGCCTTCCTCATGAAGTGTATGGTCGTTTGCTGGCCGAGGCGGACCGCTTCATCCACAACGCTTGGCCTGTCAATTTCAACATCCCCGTGGAATCTTTCGATCCCCATCTTCGGGGCGTCAGAAACGTTGCCGACTTTGCCAGCAGCTCGTCCAAGCGCATGGCTGTGACATTCATCTCCTCGATCGGCACGGTGGATCGTTGGGATATGAATGATGGGTTGATTCCAGAAGAGAGACTCGAAGACCTGAGCCTCCCTTCGCTTGGCTACGGACGCAGCAAGCTGATCGGTAGTCTCATTCTGGAGGACGTTGCCAAGGCAGGTGATTTTCCAGCTGCGGTGATCCGCGTTGGACAGATCGCCGGGCCTCAGTCCGAAGAGGGTGTCTGGAACGCGCACGAGTGGCTCCCGTCTATCATCGCAAGCAGCCTTCATCTCGGAGCCCTCCCAAGCCATCTTGGCATCATGAATCGCGTGGACTGGACGCCGGTCGAAAGCATCGCGAGTCTGGTCCTGGAAGTCGGCGGTGTGTCTCAGAAGGTTGCCGCGCAGGATATCAGCGGCTACTTCCACGGTGTCAATCCCTCCACGACGACATGGGACAAACTCGCTCCGTCGGTCCAGGCGTTCTATGGAAGCGACCGAATCTCCGAGTTGATCAGCTTTGGTGACTGGGTTCAGCGACTGGAGCAGAGCCAATCCGATGCCACGCAAGCCCTCGACAAGAATCCGGGTGTCAAGCTGCTTGACACTTATCGTGACATGTCAGGCGCTTACGAAGCAGGCCAGCAGCCCATTGTTTTTGAAATGAAACGCACGATGGAGCGCAGCCCGACCATGAGGTCAGCTGGAGTCATCACACCCGAGTTGATGACACTTTGGTGCAAGCAATGGAACTTTTGATGAATACGATTATGATCAGGACACGACAAGATTGATAATATTTTAGCAAGAAGCTGTCCGTCGAGGACCTCGGTGGGTTGATATTAAAATGTATTTAGTGCTCACAGGTGTCATTAGCCTTGGAATTTCTTGAACTCTTTGATATGTCTGGACCTATCTAGATTTACTCATGAATAACACGACTGACTGGGCAGCGGTATCCATATACATGTACTAAGCGCAAGAGAAATGGAATTGACTTTGCTTTACGCTTTTTGGGAGTTGCGGGAAGCCCATTAGAAAGTAAGGCCCCTGAATACTAACCTACCTACCTACCTTTCTAACATACATGTGTCCATAAATGCTCTGAAGCATTCTCTGAGGCATCGCTCCCGTTCTATATGAGCAGTCAGTGCACAGCATACGTTAGGTAGTTTCTAACTTCCGGTAGATTAGATACTGCGTAAGTCTTAGTACATCAGCTTAACTACCTATGTGCAATGACGGAATCAATTCGAGATCAAGCCATGAATGACTTGGAAGCTCAATTGAAACTACTTCGTAAGTGTGGCTGATACTCGCTAGACCTTAGATTTGTGGGCACGGAGGGCTGAGTGCCGTTTGCCTGTGGCTCGGGGAGGAACAATTAGCGTTACATACCTCCAGCTCCTTCAGTAAACTTTACCATCCACCCCGAAATTTCGACAAGCGGAAAAAATTAGCAACTTTCAAGTCGTCACCAAAGAGACAACCACAACTTCTTGACTACTTCCAACACCATCTGGTAGAGCAGCAACGCATCAACTTTATTCACATTCCCAAAACAGCTTTTACGAAGCAGAATAGATATTTTTGTTACGCGACATCGTAAGATTATTTCGTGCTACATACACAGTCCGTTTGAACACCCGTTAGTATCGAAGCAATAATCAATCTATCTATCTAACGTACATTGTATATGATTGTGTCATTCATATTCATATGTCCTGCTTTTCCCCATTCACGTTCGGAAAAAGATCCCTCGCACTCCAGTCATATTCCTCGTTGAAACTAACTCGAGGCTATTCAGACAAATACGATATCACGAACCACCAAGTCTCGTCCATCCTCGATTTGCCCGATCCGATCCGATCCAATTCGAATCAGATTCCCCCTTCATCCGCCCGTGTATCTCTATTTTCCGAAGAACGCCCCGTTCGTCTTGCACATTGCTGTTCCTCTAACCTAAAAATGCCGTCGAACCTCCCTTCGAGTTTCGCCTCAGCTGCTGCCGGACAAAACCAGAGCCGTGACCCGCGATCCGGTGTTAGAAACGATAACCAAAGAAATTCTAGTGGAGAGTGGTATGTTGCTGTACATTAATTTGAAATGGCCAGCACAGTTGACAGACATCGTTCCTCAGGTCTCGGTCGGGACGGTCAACTAATGGTGGCACTCTCACTTTCCGCCGCGCTTCCACCACACCTTCAAATCAATCTCTGAACCAGATGCAAGCTTCCGAGGCTATCCAGTCGGCAGAGCTAGAAGCCATGCCTGTCGGCTCTACCCAGGTTGACACCGCCGGTCCTGTCAGATATTCCAGGGATCAGATCCTCTCGATCTTCAATGCCACCCAAGAGCCCGCTTTCCAGCAACACGACATCACCGCCTTATTCGTGGCCGGTTGGAACCCGGGTCACGCTAATGGCATCACTACCTCGAGGGCCTGGGGTAAGCCCGGCGATGCCCATGTCGTTCCTCAGGAGCCTGATATTTGCTGGGACACGCCAGGTTCTACCAAGGCTGTCAGCCTGCAAGAGATGAACTCCGAAGAGAAAGAGGTGGGTGGTAGTTCGTATCGCGACGTCCTATAGTACATGAGCTAATCATAACTTAGTTGTTCGCGTCCGACGTTAATTCTACCATGAAACCGCCGGCCCAAAATGAAAAGAGAGAAAATGGAAACAACATGAATGGCCGCAAGACCTCGCTCTCACATGGGACTTCTAACACTTTTGGGTTGGCATCTCCTTCAACCTCGTCGAGGCCTGGCACGAGACGACGCGAGACTACCGACACGAACCCGTATTCTGGCGGCGGGGGATTGACCTCTCCCACATCCGCGACGCGACCGTCCCGAGAAGATTCGTCGTACTGGTTTGGTCGGAGGAAAGACTCGACAACTTTCGAGGAACCCGAAGAGGATACGAATGCGCGAGACTTCTCTGGCAAATCTGCATCCTTCGGCGGCTTGCTTTCTAAGATTAATACTTCGAGCGCCTCGGGTTTTGGTGGGACTTCTCCTTGGCAGGCCTCGACCCCGAGCGGTCTGCCGGGCATTGGGGGTAGTTTTGGAAACTTCGCCCTTCCGGGCTCCTCCTCCACCGGGGAGAAGCGTCCCGGAAACCTGCGTGGCGAAAGCCGCCTGGCTCACCTGATCCCCAAGGAAAGCTCTGACAGTATCGCTACTAGGGAAGGCGCCACACCCGATCCCAGTCGTTCCTGGCGCCCCCGGCAGCGTACCGACACCGACCCCTTTGGCGAAAGTAGCGGTGGTGGTGGCGCTGTCTCGGGCAGCGCCATGTTAGGAGGCGCTCAAGAAACGAGTTATGTAACATCGCCTCTTCATGCTTCCTCGTACGACACCCCCGTGAAAGGCTCTACCGGGGATTTTGGAATGTCCAGTCTCAGCTTGGGGTTGCATGACCAGGAGCCTCTAAGCCCGTCGGAGACAAACCCTTACCGAAGCCCTCCAGGTGAGCGCGGCGAGAACGAGGAGATGGAGAAGCAGCATGGTATCCCTGACCACATCGCCGGTTACGGCGGTAGTATGCCACGCTCCTTCGGTCACGGTGCGTTCGACGGCAGTGATCGCAGCCAGACCTCCAGCGTTGGGGCGAAGGTCTATCCGCCACTAAGCAACCTCACTGGCTGGCCATCGTCGAGCACGCCGGACCGCGAGCGTGCGCCCTTCGGAGGGTTCAACAGCTCGCTGTTCGGCCCGGTTGGTGATCTCCAATCCCCCGTCCTAGGTGGCCTTGGTGGTGCCTTTGGTGCCGCCGGCGCTGCAGGCTTTGGCGGTTCCGGGTCGTTTGGTCGAGCCAGCAAGCTTGGCTCGCTGTTTCCCCCGGCTATGCAGGCACAGATGCAGTCACAGGACATTGATAGCCTGAGCGACTCGGTTCCGGATCTTCGCCAACCCAACCCGCTGGGTGCCATCGGTCGTAATGCTCCGATCGACCATCATCAGCCTCGAGAGATTGACAGCCCCTCCACGCGAGCGAACAGAAGCATCTTCGCTGACATGTTTGCCCAGGCCGAGTCCGGTCGGACGCCGGCAAGCTCTGACCCTTTGCAGGGTGGCGGCAACGGGCAGGCTTTTGCAGCTGCGACCAATGCGGCACCATCGTATACCGCCAACCAGGCACCCGACCCTCCTTCTGTTCAGTCACGTACCATGGTCATGCCTGATCGAATGAGGTGGGTTTACCTCGACCCCCAAGGCCACCAGCAGGGTCCGTTCACGGGATTGGAGATGAATGACTGGTACAAGGCCAACTTCTTCACACCAGACCTGCGGGTGAAGAAGGTGGAAGACTCGGAGTTCGAGCCGCTGGGTCAGCTGATCAGACGTATCGGCAACTCTCGCGAGCCCTTCCTCGTTCCCCAGATCGGCATTCCGCATGGTCCTCCGTCGCAGACCGGCCCCTTCTCCAACTCGGGCGGCGTCATTCAACCACCTCTCGTCAATGCCTTCCCTAGTTTCGGTAGGACCCTGACAGCGGAAGAGCAAAATAATCTTGAGAGACGGAAGCAGGAGGAGCAGTATCTTATGGCTCGTCACAGAGAATTCTACGCCACTCAGCAAAACATGGCTAGGGCTCCCATACCCGGCGGCCCAGGACTGCACCACCACTCTAGCGCCCACAGCCTTCAGAGTCAGCCGAGCTTTGGCAGCATCACGTCTCCCGGCGCGATGCCCCCTCAGCCTCCTCCCATCGGAGCCGTCGGAACTGTTTTCGACACGCCAGTGACGCATCAACCCAAAGGCAATTCTGGTCAGGGGCTGGAAATGTTCATGGAAGATGAGCTCCCTCGTCTGTCCGGACCAGAACGCCGGATGCTAGCTGGCTTTCAGGGTCTGGGAGCTGTAGGCGGCAACCTGCCTCCGCAAAGTTTTGGTGGCCCAACCTCAGAAGCGAGTGTACGCAGCCAGCTTCCGGGCTCCGGTGAGCTAACCGAAGACGCAGAGGGCTTTCGAGGACGTTTGCAAGAATTCGAAAAGCTGAGGGCGCAGCACGACGCCGACCTGGAGCGACATTCTTCACCTCTCGGTGACTTGACAAACGAGCCGACAAAGATAAGTCCGGACGCGCAGGCTGCCGAGCCGATATCCACCCCTAAGGAATTTTTATCTGGGGCAGACGCCGCTCGTCGGCGTCACGTTGAGGGAGACCAGTCCATTTCTTTGACCAAGCAGTACCAGCAAGCGCAGGTGCAAGCTGCCACTGCAAAGATTAGCGGACTTCCGATGCCCTTCCCGCCCCCTCCCTCTGCCACACCTTTGCCGGCTCCCGCTCCTCAACGTGTCAAATCTAATCTTCCCGAGCAATACGCGACACGCTCGCGATCCGCCTCGCCCGACGTCACGCCCTCGTCTGCCACCGCTCAGCCGCCTCCACTCGCACCATGGGCAAAGGACGGCGGGATGGAATCGCACAAGGGCCCTAGCCTCAAGGAAATCCAGCAGGCCGAAGCCCTCAAGGCGGCCAAGGCGGAGGAAGCGGCTGCCCTCGCCCGTCGCGTCATGCTTGAGCAGGAAGCATCTCGAGAACGTGAGAAGGCCGTCCCGGCGGTTTTGGGTTTGCCCACGACCAGCACCTGGGGCACGGCGTCTCCCGTCAATCATGGGTCAGCTGGCAGCCCATGGGCTAAGCCAACCCCGGGCAAAACCCCGGCGTCGGGACCCGCGTCTCAAGCATCTGGTTCGGACCGAAAGAAGACCTTGGCTGAGATCCAGCGCGAAGAAGAGGCGCGCAAACAGAAGGTCAAGGACATGGCTCTCCAGACAGGGCTCGCATCAAGCGTCGGAAAGCGATATGCCGATCTCGCTAGCAAGCCAAACGCGATCCCTGTGCCTAGCCAGACTCCTAATGCCAACACCTCCGGATGGGCGACCGTCGGAGCGGGCGGCAAGGTCAAAGCGCCGACCGGCCCATCTTCCCAGACGCGGACTCCTAGCTCGACCAACACCAGACCACCTATTGCCGCTGCTCCTTCACGCCCGGCTGCCCGACCAGCAAACTCAGGTCCCACTGAAGCAATGGAAGAGTTCACCAAGTGGCTCCATGGACAGTTGGCTAAGGGAATCACAGGTGTTACGGACAGTAAGTTTTTTTGAAAAGGAGAGACAGGTTTGCTGCTAATAATAAATGCGTAAATAGTCGAAGCTTTTGCCAACACGCTCATAGGATTCCCGCTGGTGGGAGATCTCATATCCGATGCGATCTACGCCAATTCGAAAACCATGGACGGTCGTCACTTTGCAGAGGAGTTTATCCGCCGCAAGAAGCTAGCTGACAAGGGCGTGGTGGAGAAGCAGCCTGCCAAAAGCCCGTCAGCTGACACACAATCCAACACGGCAGGTGGTTGGAATGAGGTGGCCAAGAAGAGCAGCCACAAGGAAGCTAGCAATGACGCCAACTCGATCCAAGGGGCTGGTTTCAAGGTGGTTCCCGGACGAAAAAAGGGGAAGAAATGAAGGATGGATCAACAAGCTAGGCCCCGGTAGGCAGTTTACTATTGTCTAAGGATAAGCATGTATGGAGTACAACTGGAAAACGAGGCTTGTGATGAGAAGTTGATGAGGAAGGGGTTTGTCACTGTGGAGTCGTCCGCATGAGATGGATGGGTAGCTATAACCTGTAGCAATTGTAAAGCCGATACATAGCTTTGCTAAGCAATGGCACCAATTTTGCGATGACTGATGCGGAATACATGACATTCGAAAATACGAATACGTAATTACGTAGGGTATCTATTCATTTGTGATGATTTGAGCGGTAGTTCTTTTAACGGTATCTGCCCAACCTTCCATATAGGTACTTCTCCAAGAATAACTTTACTTACCACAGGGTGACTACGCCTGGGGTGAGAATATATTGCGATGGATTGCCAAGCACCAAGAATTGTCTGCTCACCGCCACTTGGGCGGCGCAAAAAAAATGTGTTCTTGCTGGATAAACACAAGAGACGCCGAGGGATCCGCAGAATCAACCTTTCACCAAGCCGGAAGACGAAAGGTCGTGTGTATTAAGTGTGAAGGATGAAAGGCCGTAGTAGGTGTTGATAGTATTAGGGTGGTTGAACGACAAGTAGGTGTCGGAAACATGTGATACGTCGGTGTAGGCGTTCGAGCTGATGGCAACGCCAGTGACCGGACCTGACACAATATAGGGCACTTGAAATGCCAGTCTCAAGTCTAGGGGAGTCCCTAAATTGGTGTACAAGATGAAGGATGGTTGACACTGGAGAGCAGCTTCAACACTATAAAGCAGTGCCTACTTAGACAAGAACGCTTGACCTCTCAAGCCAGGTCAATATAGCTACCTCATATACGAAGTACCGCCTACCTAGAAGTTAAAATCTTGGAGATATCCCTAGGAGCAGCTACCTTGGCTCCTAAACAGACTCCCTGCCTATCACCAAGACAATATCTTCAAGGCCATGGTGAGGAAAAGTTTAGTGGCCTATGATGTATAAGGTTCTCGCAGTTCAACAACTCTCACAGCTCAATAACTCTCTCCGCTTATGGATCGCTTGCAATCATCGCTCAACTACCTACACAGCTATCACAGCTCTCTATTACGCTCTCGAGGTTAAAGGCTCTCAGGACTTCATTGCAGCTTCCTATCAGGATAGAGGCTCGTCTCAGATCGCCCACACTCTTTCGAAATAGCGGCTAGAGGATAGTCAACGGCAACTTCACCGCAGCATAACACTGATATGTGGGTTATAATTGTCAATAAAGATGATTTACCTCTCAAGCCAAGTTAACATAAATGGGCGTAGTTACCATTAATAAACCTGCTACCTACATGCTAATCTCCTAGAGGTATTCGTGGGACTAGCTGACCTACGTAGTTTCTGACACCAGCGAACGCCACAGATGTTACAATCTTGTGAGAAGGCACTGGGTCGATAGTGAAGATTGTACAAGACGCAAAGCACCCGTCACCGCCGACTTCTCGGATTTCTCGCAGCACAATGTTGTGAGGAAAGACCCGTTAAATAGAATACGAAGTGAGCGAAGCGGTTCTAGAGAGTTTTCAGCTCGATAGTGGTCCGAGAAATGCCGCAGCAAATTGAGAAAGTAATGCATAAGAGTACTCATGCATAAGATGATGATTAGTGTTATTAGACACCAAAGATAAGGACTTTCGTCCATGTACTGCATGTCACTATGTTTGGCGAATATAACTACAACATCTGGGTCAGGGCCAGGCAAGCACTTATAGACGAGGACCATGCAATAGAGACAAAGTACTTCTACATGGAAATCTTTCAAGGACAAGAAAAAGACATCGGTAGCGGGTAAATAGGTGATCATAGTACTGCCTAATGTAATTTATAAGGCATCTTCAGCCGAATTATAGCGTCCCTCGTCCTGGTTTGCCTTTGTCCCGGCATATTTCAAGCGACAGTGAACATTTCAAAAACCTCCTCAAGTTTCCTACCCTGGTCCCTTATCCACTGGTGATGCGGCGGCGGGCTCACGGTCCAAATGCCGCTGTCAACCAGCTTGAAGCAGATGTTGGGGCCGTCGGGGTCTGCGGACTCGTCCTCAATGTCTGACTCCACAGGCCAGTAGCGGCTCGTGATGACGTCCATGATGGTTGTCCCATCCTCCATGCCCACGACATAGCCCTTGATCGCGAGGCCAGCCCAGAATGCGAGTACCCAGTCGCGGCAGCCCATCGCGGCGTCACCGACCTGGCGAAAGTTGAAGGTGGAGCTGTCGAGCGACTTGGCGACGGCAAGCACCTCACTGAGCGTTACGCTGGGGCCGAGCTGTACTGGGAAGGCAGTAATTGCCATGTTCGACATTGTCGTGTAGTTGGTGAACTTGACGATGCATTGGCTTGCGAATTGAGCTCTGCCGTCCCTCGCGGCTCTTACGTCCATAGAGATGCGCACACCTGAGATATCGCTAGGCTTCGCAGTGGGATGAGGAGGAGCTGTGGCGTTCTCCTTGAAAAAGAATCTCAGTGTCCAATGGTTCTTCTTCTTGCCTTCGTCGATGCGCTGCTTGTCCAACTCGGCGTCACCTGTCGGGATCATGTCGCCAGCGTTTAGGACCTCCACCTGGGCGCGGATCAGCTTCAGGCTAGGGTTAAGAAAAAGGCCGAGATTCACGAGGATATCGTCGAGGGCGAATTCAGCAGACATGGTTGGGATCCGTGAAACAAAATGTAGACCTGTTCTAAGGGGGCAAACAGTCTGGAGGTGGTCTAAACGCTATAATGGCTTGTGGTTGGTCAATCCTGGCTTGAAATACACGTTCACTTGACTTTTCTCTCCTTTTGAATACCGTATTGGGAAAAATGTGTGGGGAAACAATGATTGTTTCCCTACATAATTGCATAACATTCATTGTGTAAAAAACAATTATACGTTATTAGGGAAAGGTAACTAAAACAAAGGATTTAGGGCTTATAGCCTTGTAGCCCCCGGTAATCACCTATGATGCTTATATGAAAGCTGTTGCCAACTAACAACTCCCCCCCAGTGCGGGAGGTAATAATCTATGCCCACACCTGGCCAACTCTTAACGAAAACGAAAGCTCGCCCCGACAGGCTCTCGGAATCACATATGAAGACGGCACCCAACCTTCCTATCCATTACGAAACCCTGGTAACGCATTTTCCTATCCTTTCAGCCCAAAATGATCGTAATCATATAATTATGACCCAGTACATAGGTAGGTAGAACCGTTTCAATACCACCCGGCAGGATCCCCGTGGCCTTACCCACCAATTTCGATATTCCCCGAATTTAGCACAGAAACATGCACACTACTAATTGTTGCAAGATTCCACAGTCGGGACGTAAATACGTGGAATCATTATCTGGCACGGTGAGGTAATAGCAAAAGTCGACTGAATGACTGGGGAACCTCGTTAAGCCCAAATCCGCATTGCCACGTGCTGCCAAGTAACCGACACCTGACGTCGAGGACGATAAAGAGATAGGAACAGAACGTACTTGAATGGAATAAGTCATCAACGTCTGCTGGTTTGATCTCTCAACTCCTCGATTATGGAATGACATCACCCCAAGATTACCATTTAGGGGTGATTTAAGTCTGACAGGGGTTAGTAATTAGGGGCTGAAAATAGCGATAGCCTATAAAAATACCTGGGTCGTACAAGTTAATACTTACGGTGAAGCAACCCGGCATATGGATTAAGTCCCCGAAAGTCTTATCATGTGCAGCAGAGAACTCCCGAAAACCTCGAATAGTGATCAAAATTTGCCCCACGACGGGCGAGCCTCGTTTCGATCTCTTGCATATTCATAATCGACTATCTTTCTATCCTTACATATACAGTGATTTCTAGTAGGTCGTCTCCTAGGGATTATGGGGTTGATAACGGCAAGTCGGATTGATCCAGTGAAACAGTCCGACATCAGTTACATCGACCAGGAATCCCAGTGCCAAGAAGCTTTAGTGGTTAAAGGGTTGTTGTACCATCGACGTGTTCAGAAATCTTGTCAGGGAATCACCCATCAGAAACGAGTCGCATGTTTTACCTCGGCTTGCCTACATATATGAAGAGTAACAGCATGGAAGTTCCTAAATATTAAGTTTAAATTATAATATGCTATTATCTGAAATTCATTTCTGAATTTTATTCACAAGGGTTGATTTCACATTTAATACAGCTTGAATTGTATCAGCAACTCCTACGATAACTCTAACTGCGCAGGGTTCCTAGAAGAATGGTACGTAAATCATTCGTGGACAAGTTCAAGAGCATGACCTTTGAAATTTTCAGACGCTGTAATATCGATGTGGGGAAGGGGATTAGAATCACGCTTACGAGCTATGCCAATCAAGTCAAGTATCTTGGTTCAGCGAGAGAAGAGATCACTTCAGGTTTGTATCTTTTTGGCATGCATACCTGTCCTCTATGAAGCGGGAAGTAGCAGTGTGATGCTGGACTTGTCCAAGCAACAAACCTCTTTGTCATCACAACTCTCACTTTGTTGTTACGATAGTAATAACCTTAGAACTGGATAGCTTCCAATTATTGGCTCAGAATCTAGTGAAAGCTGCAACGGAGCTGTTGATATTCATAGTAAAGGGTCTCTCGGTTTGTCGTGGTGCTGCTGCCACAGCTGTACGGGAGCTGACCTGTCTGTCTATTGACCACACGTTTCGAAGCGTGCAGTGCAGAGAAGATGGAATCGTCGTGCCATAAAGAGGTAAGTGTAGGAAGACTTTTTGCAGTCCCTCCTAAAAGTGAAGGTATGCCTGCGTAACCCCTAACTACCTAGCCTCCGGAGGCAATAGCTGGCGACTGTGATTCGAAATCTAGTAAAGCCTGAGATTGATATTCAAGCTGTCGGAGGATGTTCCGCCCTGCCTCATCATCAGGGATCTTGGTTTCAATTGCTCCCATCACCGAGGATTGTGGTGTGGACTAGTCAGCACAATCTCAGGGTTAAAACGGTTTAGCTGTTGGATGCAACCCTAAGTTCTTGAAGATGTCAAAATTTCCAAACGACTTGATCCGTGGGGATTCCAGGAGAGCTTCCAAACAGTTTTGAATACAAGTTCGAGTTCCTCAGCAATGCCTCACTCGTGACGTACTATACACTGGAAAGGTCTGTAACATTCGAATGCAAATGATACGAGGTCTGAGGGAAGATTGGCTGTGTGCCTTGCTATGACAGAAAGTAGCTAGACATTGCCAGGTACCTTGACTCCATCAAGAACCACCATCGGCTACCAGCTTCTCTCCCAAGGGATTTACTTCCGACCCCCTGGCTTACAAGTGGTTCGAAAATGGGGATAGAACAGTGCCTTTGTGACTTCGCAGAAGAGAGCAATATCACCGGGGACAGTTAGCTCCAAATTAATCGATAATCAAGGCTGAGCTGGAGGTCTCTAGTTTTCCTTGACAACGTCTGCTGTCTTGGTTTCCCTAGCAGGACTGCCTTTCTCTGATTTGGATCCGGCATCGGGTCCGGGGCCACTTGTCATGGCAGTAGCACCGTCTGCAGCCGCACCCGGAGAACCCTCCGCAGGTCCTTCTTCCTCATCTAGCTCGTCGCCATATACCTCGGGATGTTGTCGGAAGCAATCTTGCATGTGTCTGACCAACTCGTTAGAATCCTTCAACAATGCAACGACCGAAAACATACTGGAATTTGTCGATGCAATCCATGCCCTTCGGCTCTTCGTTTGAATAGACGAAGCAGCTGAATGCGGCCTTGAACTCCTCACCACAGGGACCATGGGCCATCCCTCCAAGACAAGGACAGTCCCAGTTTATCTCACCCGTCTCGGGGTTAAATGCTCCCTGCTGACCGGCCTCCTCTTCCAGGGCTTCAGGGCTTTGTCCTTCAGAAGGTGCTTCGGATTGTGTCTCGACATCCTTGGCCGGCGCCGTGGGAGAGGTCTCGGAGGGTAGAATAGCGGTTGTGGGCTGAGAAGCTAAGGAGGGTCTCTGTAATCGTGCTTCGGCCTCACGACGTTTCTGTGCGACTACGGCTTCGACGGTGGGTAGATCCTCGTCTGAGAATTGAGGAGGCGGTGGTATTGTTTTGGCTTTTCTCGGATACATGTTAGCTCGAATTGTAGGTGCGAAGGCAGAGTTGCATACGTATCGGTTCTTCGGCAAAGACCGCGCTCGTGCTATACCAGTATACTGCACCGGCGGCCAGACCCCATCTTGCGGCAGCGCCCTTCCAACTTCGCTTTTTGTTCGGTGGCGACGTCGAAGCATATCGTCTGCCACCTGTCGCAAACGTGGTTTGTCGGAGAGCATTTGCGCCTCGCGGAAAGGATCGCAAAGCGGACTTGTACATCTTGCGGGGGATTGTGTTCGAATGATTGAGTGAGTATGGAGTGAAGTGAACAGTTACGGGATAGGCATTGTGGGAGGTTGCAGGTCGGATCTGAGGGAAGTAGAAAAATAATGATGACCGGGTTTGTAAGCAGTTTGGCCTGAATTTTAGAAATTCAATTGAACAATGACGGAGAGCCCCGGTACCTGGACGATACGCTAAGCAGTTGAGGTATCTAGGTGTACTTCGTACATACATACGTGCATGAAACTAATAGGCAAATAATTCAACAGATATTTTCTCTATCGTGGTAATCGGGTTAAGGTTAGAAAATTTCAAACATATAATCACATTTAAGGTTATTATTAAGCTTTCAGTGCGGCTCTAATAACAACTTTATTTACACTTACATTACGAAGTACTAATCATTTTAATGTCACAATGTCACGATCACTTTAAGTGTAATTGTGTCAAGTGTCATGTTACGATTGCTTCAATTGTCGCAGTGTCGCGATTGACAAGTGTCGCAAGTGTAGTAGTTCGCAAGTGTTGTAAGTGTCGCACTTGACGGGAATTCTGTGTTGTGTTGTATATTGTTCTAATTGAACAAAAGTTACGAAGTAGATAGTGGTTGACTTCTTACCACCAAGCATACGATGGAATGAACAGGTGGTAGACAGCTGTTATCAGTTGCTGTGAAAAGTAATCTCCAAATAAGAAAAACCTCAAAATACATAGTACAACCCACGCTTCATATACTACCATATGATGTACCTTGGATTTTCTTTCCGATACTTTGGAGTAAGTCGTTCTATCCTCCAGCCATCATGGCGGGATCGAGCGAGATCATCACTACATGCACTGAGTGGCATCCCATACGACTGCTTCTAGGTTATCCAGGATACGCATTCGCCCTCATAGTGCTAAATCAGCCAATCACCGACGAAGCCTTGTTCAAGGATCTGTGGCGCATAGGTATACTAGCCATTACTCTTCCTTGAATCGATACTGACTTCTCTAAGCGGAGACTCGTGTTGCTGCCGACGGTGGTGCCAATCAAATTTTTGATCTGAATAGAAGATCGCCATCATCAACAGAGCATCCATCATCTCCAGCTGGTACTTATGTGAGCTGAAAGGCTCTTGTTGTCAAGCCCGACATCTAGCTGATAGCTGTGCAGGTAAATCTTGACACAATAATTGGCGATCTTGACTCCTTATCAAATGAATCAAAAACGTTTTTTACCACGGAGGCAAATTGTGTCGTCGTGCACGACCCAGATCAATACTCCACCGACTTCGGCAAGGCTGTCAGGTTTGTCCGCAAAGCATTCCCAGGAAGGGACACCGTGTGCATGGGTGGGCTGGGTGGACGTGTGGACCAGGGGTTGAGTCAGCTGCACCACATGTACCTCTTTCAGACCTCACCGACCTACGCAGACGGCAGGATGTTTCTATTGTCAGGAGAGAGCGTGTCCTTTATCCTCAAAGCCGGAAAGCATCTCATCCACGTACGGGAGCCCGAAATTATCAGCGACAACCTTGCTCGGATGAGCGGCGACCCTTTTGCCAAACACGTCGGCATCATACCAGTCAAAGAACCGAGCGTCATCACGACAAAAGGTCTGGAGTGGGATGTTGAGAATTGGCCTACAGAGTTTGGGGGCCAGATGAGCACGAGTAACCATGTGCTACCCGAGACGACCGTCGTCCAGATTGAGAGCACCAAGGACGTTCTCTTCACTATTGCGCTAAGACCCGTAACTGAAAACAGTTGATTGCTAGATAGTAAATGGATTCGATAGTTTGGTTGGATCATCGACGGGGCATGCTCTTCCCAGCAGGCAGCTCTGGATCGGGGATGACTGGAAGGTACACAGACTCTTGAGATAAAAAAGTTGACCAACGCCCAAGACTCCTTGCTAAAGTGACATTTGATACAGATACAATCTCCAACCCCGTTCATTCAACGGAGGAAATGTAGACACAGCCAGCAAAAGGCAAAAAATATGACGACTCCGGCCCCAAAGATCCATTTGTCTTCCCTCGCCCTCCTCTCCACCATGCGTATCGTATCTCCGCTGACCCCAAGCGTGTTGGCAACGCTATATAACCTCTTCTGCGTATTCTTTAACATGTCCCGCTGCGCGCCGAGGTCCCCGAGCACAGCCTGCCCTCTGGCGATATAGTCGTCAAGTGCTGTGTTGGTGGCCCCGAAGAAGTTCTGTTCTCGCAGCGCGTGCGTCTCCCGTGTGTAGTCATTGCTGCCCATGCTCAGTTGGCCCCCGTTGCCGTATCGGTTTAGCGGTATGGAGGGGGAAGAAGGTTGCTGCGGCGGCGTGTTCGCGTATGGATTTTCGGGAGTGGCTGTGACGAAGGGCCGTCGTCCAAGCAGCTCTGATCGGTTTTGCGTGTGCAGCGCATCTTCGCGTCGCGATTTCATCTCATCAAGTTGCGATCGGAATGATGAGAGCTCCGTCCGAAAATTTTTGATGCGCTCGTAGGCCTTTTCTTGTTTCGCCGGGTTCAGCTCTTGTTTTGATAGCGTGTTGTACTCGTCGAGCGTTCGTGAAAAGGCCGTTAGAGAGGCGGAGAGAGAACCTATGGCCGCGGGCGTGGGAGCGTTCCCGTCTGAGCAGGAGAGGCCTGCGAGGTCTCGTTTTATGGAGGTAGACTGCTTGAGCGCGGAGTTGAACTGTGAGTTCTACAAGTGGTTAGATGTATGTCGGTAGTCCCACGTTCACGGTGGAAGCCTCACCATGTTGGCGCAAGTGTATTATCGATTTGGGGGGTTTTGATGTTGGACTGAAGAGAAGTGATCAAAGCTGCCTTACTGTTGACGTTTAGGTGGATGCGCTACATACGTAACACGTATTATTGACCTAAAGCAACTTTAAAGCACATGGAACCATGCTGCATTAAAAGTGGAGATACTACCTAAGCTCCACCTGGATGTTCTCATTGGCAGATCAATCTCGTGCTCTAGCTATTGAATGTCTTAGGATGAATGTCAAATATATGCAACTAATTGAACTACTCGTCTCTGGATTATTACTGACACACATAGGTATTGCGGACGGGAAAGGGAGCATTCTATCCTGACGACAAATGTATTTGTTCAAGTATCAGTCTATGAGCAGATATAAATACAATGAATAGACGATTCTCACGCTCACGGAACCTCGAGAGTTCCCGTTTGCCGAATATCGCGACTACTTGACCCAACACTAATGTTGAAAGTACCCGAAGGGACCTCCCATTCCTGACTCGCGGTGTTCCAGATACTCAAATCACGTCTTTTCAACTCGAATGCCACATTGTTTTCGGCGCCCGGTTCCAAGGCCAACTTTTCGAACCCGCGAAGCTGCTTCGGCGGGGTGTTGGCAGACTCTGGGAAGCCTATGTATAGCTGAGCTACCTCGGCGCCTTGGACAGAACCGGTGTTCGCGAGCGTGACGGTAACGGTCAACACCGTTTCCCAGAGGTCAGCGCGGCCTCCGGGAATGATCTCTCCCGTCGCAGGCCCGGACGTAGGTCGTCCGTCAACGAAGATGTTGGAGTAAGTAAAGTTGGTGTATGCTATGGGAGGTTAGCTGCGATCGTAGGACTTCAGAAAGAAAAAGGGAGGAGAAAAAGAAACTCACACAAGCCGTAACCAAATTCGTACCTCGGCTCGATGCCGTCGTTGTCGAATTTGCGGTAGTCGACATAAAAACTCTCCTTGAAGTTATCGTTGGAACCTGAGACGCTGGTGCCGTAATCCACCGCAGACTTTGCGATCGTGTACGGCAGCTTACCAGATGGGTTAGCAGCACCATACAGAATATCTACAAGTGCGTTGCCATTCTCCTGCGATGGGAGACCGGCCCACACGATCGCTTTCACGTTCGGCTGAGCGAGAATCGTCTCAAGGATGACCGGGCCGACGGAGTGTACGACTACGATGACATTGTCGCTCGCAGCCGCGACAGCCTTGACGAGCTCGTTGCCATTGTGCCAGGGGTCAAGGTTGTTGCGATCACCGGCGTTGTTTTCCACCGTGATGTAACCTTCACCGCTGTCGGAAGTGATGAAAACGATGGCGGCATCGGCACCACTGACAGCCGAGCTGACTGAACCGGTGCTGTCGGACGCGGACATGCTGATTTGCGTCCCGTCGGTCTGGGCCCGGGCCTTGATGGCATCGGCCGGAGCGCTGAAATACGGGTAAGAAGCGGTGCCCGACCCCCAACCCATCCCGAGGGCACCGGTATTGCATCCTTGGTCAGTGCAAGAATTCATGCCCTGGGGGTTGACCACGGCGGCGGAGCCTACCAATCCGAGCTTGCCAGGGCTCTTCAAGGGGAGTATTCCCTCTTCGTTCTTTAGGAGAACGATCCCGTCCCTCGCCGTGGCGCGGATGTTGGTCTTGTGCTGTCCCTGCACGTTGGCCCTCAGATTGATCGCCGGGTAGCCGCTGTCTTGGCCGAGCAGGTACCACGCTGCCAGGACTCGGCGGACCATGTCATCGATACGAGCCTGCGGGACCTGTCCGCTGCTCACGGCCTGGGACAGCTTGGATCCCCAGAAGATGGAACCGCCGTTGAAATCGGAGCCTGGCATGGTCATGTCCAACCCGGCAGTGGCAGCCGGCCCAGTAGAGTGTTGCGCATTCCAGTCCGTCATGACGTATCCTCTGAATCCCAGCTGTTTCTTTAGAAGAGTGTCCATGATGTAGGGGCTGGTCACAGTCAATATCTCTGGTTTTTTAGAGTTACAGCAACAGGGATAAAATGGCACTCACTTCTCGCAGGCCCATGTGCCGTTGATCTTGTTGTACGAGCACATGACTGAAGCCACGTTTGCGTGGACGGCATCCGCGAATGGCCACAGGTACAGCTCGTGTATTGTTCGGTCGTCGACGTTGGAGCTCATGGTCTCGCGGTTCAGCTCCTGTTCGTTAAGAATATAATGCTTGGCGTTGGCCTGGACGCCGACGCTTTGCATTCCCTCGATCGTCTCCGCCATGGCAATGCCCTGCAGGTAAGGGTCGGCCCCAAAGCCCTCCCAGTTTCGTCCGCCCGTAGGATTCTTGCCGAGAGGACCGGCGACAGGTCCCAGCAGCACGTGGACACCGCACCCCTTGGTCTCCTCGGCCATGAACTGTCCCCGCTCCCTGATCAGGGCGCGGTCCCAGGTCGCCGCCACCTGGATTCCCGGGACGAAGGCATTGACGCCGGTGGCATAACGCACACCGAGAGGGCCATCCTGCAAGCACAATTGGGGATAGCTAATCGAACCGGCTGCCGCCGTGTTCCCAACACAAGGACCCTTGTTCCAGCCCACCCCAGTCACAATATTGATCTTGTCGTTCTGCGACAGCTTCGCTAGGGAGGCGTTGGCCTTTTGGTAAGCCGCCGTCCAGTCGAGCGTCGCGGCCGCGGAGGCCGTGGCAAAAGCAACAACGGCAAAGATGAAAGACCGCATCATCCGCTCTTTTACCATAAATGTTAGGGTAAGAGTTAACACACGCCGCCCGTCAAAACACCACCAGTCTTATATGATCTATCCGACAAGCTCGTCGCCCTACAAGTACAGATGGCATGGCGTCACGAAGATCTCGGATGAGCTCGATCTGGTAATCAGCGGAGGGGCGGAGCAGGAGACAGATGGTTATTTCTCGCCGAGTTCCATGCTCGGAATATATTGATGCTCTCGTCCCAGCTTGGCTAGCATCTGCTTCTCGGCTGCTAGCTCTGAATAGGTCAAAGATCTGCCTTTCCATTCTTTTTCCTACTACATTTTCCCGGGACGCGGTGCCGCGTTAGGTAGTAGATGGGTAAAGGGACTTGGCTCCGGGCCGCATTAGCCATAAATTAATTGACGTGCATTCGGCGCCAACTTTCACACTGCCTAACCAAAAACATATCTGACACGTTACCTTGATCCGTCCCTGCCTGAATGTTTGTAGATGATCATAGCCAAGGTCGTTGACGGTGCACCAGCTGCCGATATCCAAACAAATTGGCGCGTCATCAATCTGCTCAGGACGGGGTAGGTATCATGCTGCAGGTACCACAGATCCTAGGTTACTCTACTCTTTCATATGCCTCCGTCCGAGTATGCCTTAGGTAAGCGATGGCTTGCGTTACTTTCAAATTGGATTAAGAGGCTCGTGTCATGATGAGCAAATGAATAAACTGGGCATTGATAAAGCCTCCGGTGGGATCAATTATGCCTGGTAGAAACCCAAGGTCACGGTCGCTGACAGTTTGGCTTAAAATCTAGGTATTTAGGTACCTAGGTAGGTAGGTAGGTATGTACATCGAATTATCGGATACAGGAAGCGCTTATATTGCGGTAAAAAACGCACTCTGGAAATGTAGCTGATATGATGAACTTCGCGCAATGAATAATCAGTACACCAGCAAAGTGGCATGTGTCTGATGAAGTAGGTACAGTGCCTCCAAGGTATATATACCATACCTAGCCATGTCACAGCCACGTGAGAAGACCTATTATCGAGAGCCTCAGGAAGCTTTGGGTTCAACCGAAACCATTGAAAGGGGACCGAGAGCTCTGTCGGCCAGCCACTCAAAGCGACACGAGTAGGTATTTGAGTACCTAACGTAGTATGTGAAAGGCATCGAGCTGCAATGGATGAAGCTCTTAGCTACAGATTGTCATGCAGCTAGGTAGGCATGTAGGTATTTAAAAGACTTTGAGGGATTATAGTAGGAATGCAGTGTAAGGAGGGAGGTCCTCGCTTCGTTCGATTAACACCTTGACCTTCAACACGGCTTCAGCATTCGTATGACATGCAAGAAGAGGCTTTTGACCTAATGGATCTACTCCACCACCTCCAACCTCAACAATAGCCCTGAGGATCTCCTAACCTAACCACCTGACCATTTCCCGGCTCCTGTTAACCCCAATTCTTCTCGTTAAGCCTAAACCTAACCAACCCGACTTCGCCTTTAGGGGCTTCTTACGCCTTCAGGCGAACATGATCCCCTAGCCCATCATCGATCTTGTATTTAAAAATCTAGACCATTACATTATCCATATCATGCGGCACTCCGTTTACCACAGAATTCCCCTGGGTTCGGCAAACTCTCCCTCTAATTTCGAGTGTTATCGACGTCGTATTCCAGTATGTCTCTTTAAGAACGAATAGCTACAAGTTGAGATTAGATCATTGATGAGCTCTTTGCCGGTGTTAGGTGTTGTATTTGCTCATGTGAGTCAACCCTCCCTCCGCTGGATAGGGATTACGAGTACGACAATCCTAATGAGTGAGAGCTTCTTGCTCCGGAGGACAGAGGATGGATGCTTTGATATGCATCCAACGGCCAGCGTTCACTCATGACAAACACGCACCATATCATCACGCGCCTCCCCCTTCACTTCGATGTTTGCCTTGGATGCACGAAGGGATTATAAACCAAATACCAGGTCAGAGAGGATGTCGTCGAATTTTTAACTCGGAATAGCGCGACATATGTCAGGCCGTATTGAAATTCCTTGAGATTTCTGCGCAATCATTGCATATGCAATGACAACAGGAACTAATTGCCTTCTCTCGCATTCTATTCCCTTGTACCTACGTAAAGCGTCTGGATGATCGAAAGATGGGGAGTGTTGGTTTTACCGCAGTGATATGAATTTCCCAGAACCGAGCAAAGGCGTTGCGTGCAGCTTTTGTCGCGAGCATATTAGGAGTAGGCGCTATCCAGACCTTGTCTTGGTTACACTATGCCGTGGCTGTGGTGAGCATCCTTCTAACGGGAATTTGGGCCGGACCTGGACAGCCAAGGGTTTTGGTCATAGCTTGAGTTGACGGTTTTTCTTTTCTTAGCAAGGATAGGTTCCACCAATCTTAGAAGCTAATTCCGAGATAGAATCAATTACGGATTTAAGAGGTATGATGGTTCTTTTGTCGGGTGATTTTCCTAGTTCTTGAGAAGCTTATTGACGTTAAAGGACGTGTTCTGTGTCGCACGCTTCCTCATGACTTTATTAACCACGAAAGCAGATCTCGGGATGACTTGCAAATTGTCCATCCTTCCACTTCAATATATGATCAACGTACTCCTCGAAACTTGGTGCACGCTCCTGCTGCGTGAGAAATTCTGCTTTTCCATCCGGAAAAAGAGTTGGGGAAGCAGATGAGAAAAGAGGCATGGCCAAGTTCAAGTCGTTGATCAAAACTGACAGAAAGTTTTATTCCGGAGATGGACGATGTCGTTGAGGACAGAGATCATCCGTCACAAGATCAACAGGAACGGTGGATCTTCATGCTCGTTCATGGATGTTTTTCAAGTAGGCAATCGAGCTGCACTCGAACAGCATGTTGTCTGACTCTATAATCTTTGATTTTTGACGTTGAGAAGGCGTGAGTCCGTGGGAAGGATCAGGATGATGTCAAGGTCTGTATAGCATGCCTCGAATCTATCGAATCTCCATCGCCACGTGAACTTTGTTCAGCATCTCTTCCACATGCGACAGCTCCAGGAGCTGGCCATGAACATCTCCAAAATTCATATATTTCTAGGCCAAACAGAAAGGAAAAATCTGATATGACGTTCTAATTGAATGATCGACGTAAGCAATTAACAGTTGAAGATGTAATGTTTGTAGTGTGGAATGCGACAGATAGGTAGGCAGATGGCATCAGCTGTTCCGAGTTGACAAAAAGGAGGGTAGGTCACACATGGGGAAAAAAAAACCAAGGCACATATAGCATCACTAAAAGATAAAGAGATGGATGAAAGGTCAGATTGAAATCATTTACATACCTCCATGATAGATTCAGAGGTTTGGGTCAGATTCTAGTTCTGCATTGCATGTACTACGGAAGGTTACAGAGCTCACATTGCAAAAACTCCACTTTTCGTAGTAGGGCCACACCTAGTACACTTCTGCTAGGTAAAAGTCCCCGATAAGTATATTGATAGAACGTTAGGATGTAAATACGCAGTACTGTCAGCATTACAGGGGTCTCTTTTCTGGTGTCCATAACATTTACTGCTGTAATATAACAAATACTAGCTTCATGTTATGGAATAGTATATGATTAAATAGCTTGAAAAATCAGCAAAATACTAATACCTAAAGCTTAAATACTGCACCCAAATTGATGAAGATATTTGAATTATTTTAAATTTTGGCTTTCCAGGCGCCACACCCACTAAGCCACCCGAAGAGGCGCTATCTGGCTACCACACACCAAAATCACCATTTTTTCAACCAGCAATAACTTCTTCAATTTAAAGGCTACAAAAGTGCAACAAGGACTAGAATTTTTGTTATTTTCTTCTGATATTTCTGGCGCCAATCCTTTTATTAGGCTTTAAGGGTCTGTATCAGTATATTCAGATTATCGCCAAACCGCCGCTCAAAATCCTGGCCTTATCTCACGGATAGCCGTGGTTTAGCCGGCTGAATACAGAGCCCCATTAAATCAGAGTTTTCTCACTCCTACTTCGTACACAGTCTACATTCAATCAACACCACATCGTACATAGGTGACTTTTAATAATCGTCCATTGCGCGATCCATTTAATTAAATCTATTTTTTGCTTGTAGCGTGACATATTTCCATTGCCTGTTAAAACTGCTGTATCAGCATAAGATAAGTGCAAATCCACTAAAAATATCCAAGTTAGCATTTAAGAGAATAAATAAGCTTGGCACTACTTTTTAATAAATATTTCCATGTAGTATAATTGAATAAACAAGGCTCTAGCTCCATATGATCGACACCCCTGTGTCAGTCTATCAAAAAGTGGAGTTTTTGCAATGTGAGCTCTATAACCTGCCGGAATGTACTGCCTTTATCGATAAGGAGGAAATATCAAATAAAAAAGAGAACCTTGGAAATTCCATCCCCCCACCCATCATGTTCAACACACGTGAAGCACCCGGACTTACTATGCTCCCATTCCCCTGATGTGGGGCCCATGCCTCCTAACTTATCATGAACCTATTCCATCAAATTTGAGGTTGCAGTTCCATCGTCTTACAGGTTGGTCCTATATGTGTGAGGCTCGCGCACATCAGTAGGTACTTCTGGGCTGTTTCGCTACAGGCAGCCGTACTTGTCCAGTCCAGCATGGCTACCAACGACTTTTCGCCCGCCAAGCTAGGCTCCATCGAGACTTCTCTTGACGAGTCACCTCTTTATGAGATACTTGATGATGAACACTTACAGAGTCTGGTAGCCCAATTTACTCGTCATATGGTGGCTCTCTCTCATGGGGAGCAAGTCAACCATGGTCTTGCGGAAGGGACCACGGTTGATATTACAAAACCCATTCGCATAGGCCTGGCTTCGCTAGGTGCTTTCTTACAGGCAAATGTCACGGGGCCGGTACTTGAAGGCTTCGAGGGAATCAAGGCTATCTTCCTCTCGGCTTTCCGAGAAGCGAAGTCTTTGGAAGAGGCGGGGAGCTGGTCAGGGTTAGCTGATGGAGAGGCAGCCCTGCAAACCTTTAGGAGACTTTGCCTCAGATCGCTTGAAGTTGATGGCGTCTCCCCGTATCCTTACATACCACATATTGAACTATTCTGCTTATCACGATTCATCTTCACATCAACCCTCGTACTGCCAACCGAAGCACCGAACCTTTCGCTGACTCTCTCGTGGACTCGTCTGAGGATCCACCTCTGGCATTACAAACTTATCACTCAACCATCGCTTGGACCCGGGTCCTTGTTCACCAAGAGTGGTCGTTGGAGTGATGTTCCAACCCTGCAGGAGACTATCGAGAAAAGTCTTCTGGAGGCCGAGATTTCTGTCGTCGGGTCGGCTGAGATGAATCGTGAGAAGCAATATCTTTGGTCTAAGGAATCACGTGTTCAATTTCGCTTGGAAGAGGCGGCATGCCATATCCTGCTCGGAAATGACGCAAAAGCCCGACAGGCACTGCTCTCGGCCGCAGAAATCAGTGGTTTCTCATACGCCCTCTCGGGCGCTTTGGGTAAGCGCACCAGGTTCCAGGAAAAGAACATCAGCCAGCTTGTAGTGCTCGCCAAGAGTCTCGTACCATCCCCTCCGTCGTCCAGTCCACAGCTCATCCCCGAATCAGCACCGGTCGCGCTCCCGCTCAATGATGATACCCTGTTAGAAAAAGTCTTGTTCACCAATACTGATGAGGCGACTTCATCTCTTCCACCTGAACTACGAGACACAAAACCTGAGGACCAGCCACAACTACGTCCAGAGGACCATATCATACTACTCACAGAAGCCACCATGAGAGACACCTTTTCGCCCGCGGATTCATTAACCTCAGAAGAAATCTTGCCCTTTGCTCTTCGCGTGATAGACGACAAGTCGACCAACTGGCAAATATACACTCAGGCTCTGCTAGTCAGATCACGCATCGAACTGAACAGAAGTCGAACGGTCGAGCGTGCGGTCTTGCAGATGCAAGCCCTCGTAGATCAGGTGGTTGCCGACACGCAGGAGACGGCTAGGTCAACCGGGGAGGCTTTCGGAAATCAACAAAAATTGGCCTTCCAGGTAAGTCTCGATAACCAGCCAAGTCAACCCGCCAATCTTCGGAAGCCGACGACATTTCTCCCCGCCCCAAAAGCCGCCCTGTCGGCGTCTCCCCGAGAGAGGCTGCGATATATCAACGCGCTGTCCTCTCCTCCCCGGTGGCACCTCGAATCCGAACTTGCCTACGCCTGGACCTCGGTCGGATCCCTCGTCTCGGCTCTCGAAATATTCAAACGGCTCCGCCTGTGGCCAGAAGTTGCACTCTGCTTAGCCAGCAGCGCAGCCACCGATGACCAGGACGGACGGGGAAGTGGAGGCGAAGAGAAGGCACGAGCCGTCGTGCGATGGAGGCTATTCCAACACACTGACACCATCACGTTGGCGAAGGATGGCAGTGATCTGGATGACGCTGAGATTGACATCTCATCCCTGACACCGTCCGCATTCTGTGGCCCAGAACGGACGCCGCCACCCCCCAATGCACCAAGGCTATTTTGCATCCTGGGTGACATCGAGAACGACCCTCGACATTATCAACGCGCGTGGGAGATTTCCAACTGGCGATTTGCCAGGGCACAGCGGTCTCTTGGTGAGTTCCACCTGCGAAAGCAGGAATGGAAAGAAGCTCGAGACGCGTACTCACTTGCGGTTGGTGTGAATCGGCTAAGCCCTGAGATGTGGAGCAGGCTCGGGGATATTGAACTGCGTCTCGCGAACTACCCTGACGCGGCTGAGGCATTTCAGAGAGCTATCTCGTCGGCGAATAACATTTCTGGAGGTGAAGATGCGCGAACATGGAGCAACCTTGGAACCGCTCTTCTAAGCTGGCACCGCCAGATCATCCAAGAGAAAGATGACCAACCCGGCGTGTCTGACGAGATGATGAGCACAAGACAAACAACTAAAATTGGAAAGCCCGCTCAAAAGCTATTACGTGACTCTCTGTCAGCCTTTAAACGGGGCGCCACGCTCGCCGACTCGAACTGGAGAATATGGGATAATGTAATCACCCTCGCTGCAAGCCTATTACCGAATCCCGACCTGGACGATGTGGTGCTCGGCGTCCGAAACGTCATACGTATCCGCAAGAATGAAGACGCCTTGGATCTCGACGTCCTCACACTTCTCATCCGAGAAACGACCAAGACACCAGCAAGCGGCAGCAAAGCAGATGCGGAGGCCTACGAGCCCCCGAGAGGCACTATCGAGAGCAAGATCTTTAAGCTTTTCGAAAACGACATTGTGCCCCTCATCACAACGAGCTCGGCATGTTGGGGGTTGGTGTCGCGCCTCCGCGCCTGGAGGAAAGACTGGGCGGGGGCTTTGGATGCGGCTGAGAAGGCGTGGAGGGCGGCTATCGGGGGGGTCGGGAGTACGCTATCCGCATCCAGTGGTGCGCAAGGCAAGCAGGGGAGTTGGCTGACAGACCCAGACGCGTGGGACGCCGTAGTTCACAGGACGTCGGAGCTAGTCGCGGCGTACGAAAACTACGGGTCGAGAATGGAGAGCATCGGAGGCAAGTGGAAGGGTAAGGCCAGGAGCGCCGTCAGGAGCGTCATGGGAAAGGCGAAGGAGTCGTGGGAGGGGGATCAGAGGTGGCAGACGTTGCTGGATATTATGGACGACCTCAAGCTATAATATTCTCCTGGCTAGAGTCTAGAACAAGCAATTGACCTTATCCAGTCAATGATGGACGTTAACGTACACGATGTTGACCAATCGAGAGGCGTCAATGTATTATGATTAACGATAGAGGACATTGCGAACATAGATCGAGTAGTAAGTAATCAAGCTACCTCCCGAAACGCCATATCCAGTCTATGATTCACAGTAATCCTGAATCCGTATCCCCTCATCACCGTTTCCCCTTTACCCTTTTGCGCCTTGGATGTGATGCCTATTGTCTGTCCATGACCTTTCTCTTCCAACCCTTTTCCCTAGAAACCCATTCCATAGTAGAAATATTGATGAAGTGCAATTGAAGTATCAAATATTGGTCTAGCAGAGCAGACGGTAGAGAATGGGGAAGATGGCAGGCTATGGATACAATAAATATGAAAGAAGCAGGGTATAAAACGGTCTGTCTAAAAGGAGATTTGGATCCAAAATGATCGATCCCTGGTGGAACCTGGATATCTGCATCGTCCGCCCCCCCCTTGCCAGTTCCCCTTGCGCTCATTCCTCCTACTCCCTTCACCTCAATCCCACATCCGTATCCGTCCAGATCCTACTCGACGCTTTAACTCCCTAAACGAAACCCAAAAAACCCGGACAATCTAAAATCAAGGAGCACCAGAAGAGGTATTATTAATACTAGGCATAAGGTGGTATGGCGGTATGAGGAAAGAAAATTGGAGACAGAGAGCAACACATGCAAATAAGCACCGATAGACAACCTAAGGAAGAAATAAAGGTAGGTGTGTGAAAAATCGTCTCCATAGTACCTGGGAACACCCGAAAGTCGACGGTCCGAATGGAATGGGAGGCAAATGATGCAGTCTCGAAAGTGCTCCTCTCCCGGATGGCAGTGGATGAGAAAGTAGGCATTTAGTCGCGTTGCGAGTGAACCGGATAAGTCCGTCCTGAGCATGTCGAACGGCCTCCTCCCATGATCAAGAATTGATTGTCCCCGCAGAGAGGTGTGCAGGCATCACCGGACGTTAATATTCGGTGAGAACTAGGGTTATAAGCTGCTTTCTCGGTGTCTGTGACTCTTCTCATATGGGGAATCAGGCAGAATTCATCTCCGCGTTGTTCGGGTGTGTAGGTCATATACTATCGGTGCTGGGAGTCTGCTGATGCTTTTTCTGGATTGCATTGTGAGTTGATCATCTGCCCAGCTGTGAGTGACAGTGTGCACTGAGGGAGGGAGGCGTCTGTCGTGAAAACCATTGAGTCCTTCTGGTACGTGAGGGATGGTGTCAGAATTTGAACTCCGACTTGCGAAGCGTCGAAGAGGTGGTGTCCCGACGACCAGGAAGTCAGAAAGAATGGTTACCTAGCAGGGTGACGGCATGACGCAGATGGTATGCATCATGCAGCGGCAGCGGCGCGCACCCGATAGACATGCATAGGTATCCTCCATGATGGCCACAAGGATATGACTGCGAGGCGATGAGCTTGTGACCAGCCAGCCAACTATGTAGACCAGCCATGCACAGTCGATCAAGGCACACCAGGCTGATCGACCCGACCCCAGGAAAAAAGAGACGTGATGATAGGTCGTGATGGCAGACGCGCAGAGAGAAACCAGTGCTTGGTAAGCAGCCATCATGGGTGCGGCGATTCTTGGTGGTAAATGAGAATCAAGGTATGTATGTACACATGAGGATGGAGTCGGAAGATAAACACAAGGCAGGTTGTTTGTGTCGTGCGATGAAGTTGGAGTGCCGGGTAGAATCGTGATTGGTCGACGCCACAACAGCTGACCTTAGCCGAACTCGACCCCCCACACACACATATACATCACACACCATCTCATAAGGCTCCCTCCCCCACTAACCTTCTGACCCTAATGCATATGCCATATTATGGACCGCTCTCGAGAATTTGGCGTGACCTCTAACACGAGCAACAAGCGGAGCCAAAATCATCTCGCGCTTCACACCATGTTGACGCAGAAAGGATCGACGAGCCGAAGTGTGAGCTATGCCTGAGCCACCTCGTCTCCCTCGTCTTCTTGCCGCTGTGGCTAATTGTGCGACACTCTTGCAATACTCCTTCCCCCCGGTGCGTCTCGCGCATTCCGTCCCCATCTGGCGACTACGGTCACGTCGCTATTCCCTATGGCTGACCTCACCGTACGCGCTCGTTCCGTACACGTGGTTCTGCTGATGCTGGTGACTCGTTGTGTAGGCGGGAGCAGCCGTGGCGGCGTCACCGTAGCCGCTCGAGACCGGAACCGTTTCCCAGCGCTGCGTATGCGGTGGCATACCGTAGCTTGGCGGCGCTGGTAGATTTTGTTGAGGCCTCGTATCTGCGTGTCTGTATGATGTGGGAAGGCTGGGAATCTGAATGCCCTGAGGAGAGTGCGACTTGAGAGCGGGGGATATCGTGCGTCCGGGGTACGTGGTCCATGCCGACGGCGCTCCGGTGAGGGAACGTGGCGATGGCATCGAATGTGAATCGTGGTGAGAATAACTACCCTCAGACACCGTCGGAGTGTGTGGTCCGTAGAGTCCCGGGCTTGTGCTGCTGACGGGGGTGAGCAAGGTCGGTCCTGGTCCAGGTGGTAGTGTCGACGCAGGAGATGCGGACTGGATATCAATGTTAGCCTGTCTCCATCTCTTCGGGGAGGGTGACTCACGTATTTGCTGATAATCTTCATGAGCGCAGGCCCCAGAATTTTCCAAGGGAAGACTTTGACGTCCTTCTCAATGTTGCGCGGCTTCGGAACCGGAAACTGCATGATGACCTTGAAAAAGTCCTCGCTGTCGGCTTTGGCCTTGCTGACTGTCAGGGGACGGAATCCCTCGAGATTTCGCCGTATCCGGTTCTTCTCCTCTACCGTAAATCTTCCCGGTGCCGCGACGAGTTGCTCGAGTAGCGAGATCGTGTCGACGCTCGTCACGAAGCACTCATCCTTCTCGGCCCAGTAGATGCAGCTAATGCAAATACTGTTTGGCGGCCGCTCGTTGACGGTTACCGGCTTGAATGACGTGGTCAGTGTCGGCCCTTGCTGCTTCTTGCTGAACAAGACTATCCTTCTCCGGTTCGCCCACTCCTCCTGAGACCATCCCGACGCCATCGACTCGAGATCTCCTTTTATGTTCAAAATCGCCTTGGTCGAGTAGAGCGCGTATGGGTTCAGCTGCGCACCACCAGACGACCCGGAGGCTTGTAAAGTGCTCGTCCGGATAAGCTGTGGTGCGCTGGACGTCGGTACTGGCAGTGTGGTGATGCTGCCAGGTCGATGGATTGTTGTGTGGCTCAGGGCTGCGGCCGGACTTCGAGCGGATAGGGAATGGCCGTACGGACTCCACGAAGGAGTCTTGAGCGGCGGCGGCGGAGGAGGTCTGGGATAGTCGAGCGCGTAAGACGAGCGGTGGTAGGTCCCAATCATGCTGTCGTTGTTGGTGTAACCTGTGTCGTAGTTGGATGCGACGGCTTGATTTGCGGTGGGAGCGTAACCGTACGTATTTGTAGCATTGTCGGGGCCCAAGTGGTCCGTCTCTTCTTGTTTTGTAGGGCTGTCGGTATGCTCAGGTGATCTCGACCCCCCCTTGACCCGCGTGACGCCTTCAGGCGGGCCATCTGTATTCCCAGCTGGAGCGTCGTGATATGAGAACGTGCCGACGTCAATCGTCGCCAGATTTTGGCCGTTGGCACCTTCGATCAAAAGTGACAAAGGTACGGCGGAACCGATGCTCCTCGTGTCATCGAGCTGCGGTGCGTCTCCGCTGACTGCGTAGCCGTACCCTGTCGCGTCACTCGTGTCCCTTATGGCGTGTGCCGGGCTCTTGTGGGAACCGAAGGCGAGGTAGAAGTGGCTCGTGATAGCGATCAGATCGTACGGAGCTGATATCTTGACCAAAACCTTCGTTCCAAACACACCGGATGTCGGTTGGACCGAAATCAGAGTGGCCACGACCGGTGCCATGTACTGGCTCGCGGAGCCGTTGGCCGCGAAGGCCATCTGATTAAGATGCGCCGCCGCATTTTCAGATTGTTGCGTCGTAAAATGCTGAGCGGAATATTGGTACTGGTGATCTTGGTACGATCTTGACGAATCATATCCTGGAAAGATCAAGTCAGCCTAGTAACTTCACGGTCTCTGCAAAACATCATGGCATCGTTTGCCAACTCACCATGCATCTGGGGCGGTTGAGGTTTTGAATATGCGGGCATGGACAGGAGACCAGGCGGGGAATCCCCACGAAGGTCTCCTCCGTTCGCTCTAGCAGCTGCCTCTTCCTCGTACCTAAGGATCACGGTCTCAGGACTCTCAAGCGAGTCGGTGTCGACGATGATTGGCCTCTGGGGATGATAGTGAGGCTGTCATGTTCAGTAAAATATTCACTCCGCGGGAGAAAAGAACTCACCTCGAACAACTTGTAGGTCGGGTATTCGAACTTGACTGCAGACATCAAGCTGTCTATTTCCTGAGCAGAGGGGAATAGAAAATGGATCTGTGGAGTTAACAAACACCTGTTTCGGGTGCGCTGTTGCAGAAAACTTTTAGGCCTCGGCTTGTTGATGATCCTGCAAGCAATCTCCCTCCGGATGCTCCTAGTCGTTATTGGAGGACTGGTAACCAAAAATTCTTGTTCTGCCTTGTCTTATGTGCCGCCGAGTCTGTGAGGATAGGCACTGCTCTTCTGCTAGCAATATCGGTGAAACAAACATCTAACAGGACTCAGCAGGGAGAATGGAATTTTGGAAACAGATCACTGAGAGCTGTCCACTTCGAACCTCAACGGAGTAGAACCGCAGGATGCTCCAGCAACTTGTCCGCGTGGGGGGAGGGATTAATATGAGAACCCCCTTCTTTCTTCCTTCAACACGGGTTTGAAAGTCTTTTTTGACAACTTAGTTCGCTGGAGTAGACAGGAGCCCAGAAGCGTTCATTGGTCGAAACTGGTTGTTGGCAAGCTATTTCTGAGTCCAGGTCTCGGAAAGTGGAATGATCCAAAACTTGTTCCCCCCGCCTTCAAAAGAAGGATATCCTCAAAAGCTATCTTATGCACCTGGTTGCCTGTCAGCTACGTACTTGCAGAGGAGAGCATATCTGGCTAGCTGCTCAAAAACCAAGGTGAGGAGGTTCATGCTGGGCAACTGCGGAGCAGAAAAATGATATTTGACCAGAATAATTGAACGACAAAGGTCACTTACCGTTAAACACTCAGAACGATCGAGTGTGGGGACCCAGTTCGTTCGTATGCAGCCTGCCCGAACGTGTTCGCATGAAGGTGAGTTTGGGAGGGCTGCAATCAGAAGCAGGCAGCTATCCGGGAGGTTCGCGTGTCCCGCGTGGTTCGTGTCGTAGCTTGAACCAGAAAAATTGAACCAGAACAACGAACGGTGAAAAAGAACTGCAAGTCGTCGGAGAAGCTGTCAGCAAACGAGCGGGATTCAGAAGAGGAAAGAAAAAGAGGTCTCTGGGATATGTGTGTGTGAGACGTTGATCCTCAAGCTGGGACAGGTTTGGGAGAAGTTCTTCGAAGGGAACAAGAGCTGATAAAGAGACGAAGAGAATAATCTGCGAGACACATTTCTCGGATCGCCGTTGTGAAGTATCTGGGGCTGTAGTCAGAATTCCTGTGCTGTGGCCGGTCGAGACCATTACATTACACAGGCATAATACTATCGATGTACCTTTTTTTTCCCTGGTTGTTCATCCCAAGCCTCCCCTGCTTTATTTTATTGCTATTATTTGTTCCTTTTCTTTTCTTTTCTTGCTTTCGCTCAGTAATATCCCGTCCAGATTAGGTCTGGTTAGGCGGCCGCAGACTTGTACAGTCCACGAATCCCTTCACTGTGGGGTTTTTGTTGCAGGTGATGTTGAGTCGGGCAGTTGCTTGTGTATGCAGAAACGATGAAGCCAACCCTGGTGATAGTATAGAGAGCGGAGGATGTAGCGAACTTGACAGGGATGCTAGCCGTTGAAATGCGAGATTCCAATGTCTTGGAGGCTGCAAATCATGCAAGGGTCTGTGATCGGGGCGGAGAGGAGACACTTTGGGGTTGTGCCCCAGAATCATAAGAGATACCTAGGGTGGATATGCATCCCCCCACAATACATATGATAGTTGTGGTTATTGACAGAGGGCTCCTATGGTGGCTTCTGTAGGACGGGACTAGGAAGGGCGAAAAATGAAAATGACAAGAAAAAGCATAGAGCAGGCGGAGGGCACAGACGAAAAGAGCAACGAGCTGATGGGAATGACAAGACAAGGGTGAGTAGGACCTACACAGGATTGTAACTTGCAAGTGAAAGATGGCGTAACTCCGTGTCAGTGTTAGAAATCTATGTAGTTGAAGACGGCCACTGGCTGATATGGATAGATGGTGTCTGTCTGCACGTAATTCTCGTCTCTGACAGAAGTTGCATAGTCAGCTTCCAAAGGTAAACCAGGTCGGACAGAAGCACGTTCAGCATTGCACTCGCAAACAGTAGCTTGATATAAGTCTGTATGAAGATTATCAATGAGGTAATGAGAATTGGGATAATGAGTGTGTTTTCCTTCCGTCTCTATCTCTTCCTCTTTCTCTCTCTCACTCTCTCTCACTCTCTCACACACACACACTCTCTCTCTCTCTCCCTCGCACGCAATCTTCCTCTGGCATAGGTTAACATGGCGAGAGAACGACTTCAAGTCTGATGGGGACGCGCGTGTAAGTCTTGCGCAGATCGATCAACAGGGTTAGGTGGTGGTAATTGCCGGAAGAGGATGAGGAGCCGGGAATATAATTGGTCAGCCGCCCTATTCCACTAGCTCATGCAGTTTATTGGACGATCCCGCAGAACCAATGGAGGGTAGTATCCTCTAAAGTCTAGGTGGGATGGATGACCTTGAGGTCGCAGAGGGCTGCTGCTCCATACCCTCGTGAACTACATGTCGTAGGGATTGATATGTGTGTGTGCCACTCGGCGAGATATTCCTCATTTCATGATGGCAGGTTCTAAAATAGAAGGGAGAAGATAAACGACGGCATCAGCCGCGCCTGGTGGAACCCTGACCCTTACTTGATCGCCGGACTGGGGAGAACGGGTCAGGGAATTGTGTAGATTAGGTGTATGTATGTACCTCTTGGCAGCTTATTTTTTTTTACTTCTTTTGCCCATCAACCCATTAAAATACGTGTGGACAAATGATTGCGACGGCTGGCACTCGATGGCGCTTTACAAAGTTATTCGGTCCTTTCTCCCTCGGCCAGGAATGCTGTCAATAATTCTCCGGTCTGCAAAATAGCAATCCAGGAGGAAAGGAAAAAACCAAGCATACCAGCAGAGAAAAGAACTGACAGGTCAGGAAGTTCCGGTAGAGCTTTTGGAATGATTACCCAGCAGTAATGCTCCTTTCCAGCCGCCGCTAGCATATGCCGGAGGGTTAGTTTCGGCGTGCCATCCGGAGTTTGCGCTCGAACTTGATGTTTATTGTCAACGGGACTACCAAACGTGAAATCTAGAAAGAAGCCACGGTAAGTTATGTTTATTTATACATGAGCTTTCCACTTTTCACCAGTGCGATATGAGGACTGGGTATTTCGGTGATCTATGTTGTTCAGTATTGATACCCGTAAGAGCCAATGTGCACTTTCGTCAGGTCCGTCTTGCATAATGTCATTCGATAAACACCTTAATACGCTGGAATCACGACGTAGGAGACGCCGGTTCTGACTATCTAGTCGGCACACCGTGGTCGGCCCCCCCTCAGAGAGATCTCTGCAATACCAGGAGTTTGGTAGATTAACCTCAGTCCCGTTCCTACTCCGAGTCCACCTAGAGCATGCATGCAAGAGGCATTCGTCTCAAGTCATCGCCATTGGTTCATCTTGCTAGTGAGGCGATTCAACAAGCATCTACTAATCCACTGGGTAGTGACTACGTGATGCTCCCCAGAAGTATGCGCGCTCGTATGATGATCGCCCTTGGCGGTGGGGGCAGATCGTGTCGCAGGGGTTTCAATGATGGTGAGGCGCATCTACACATGATTGTACATACATAAATGATGTAGAGCCGAGTACATACTACGACCATATTACATGTGTCACTGTAACCAGCAATCATAAGTCTCGTGTAGTTCTACTCGCTGACTATTCGAATCCTCATCTATTTCCACCATCGCCATTGGCAGCTATCTCCAGACCGGCCTGTTCATTGGACTGCCAGGTCGAGATGATTAGAGATGTACTCTACTCTGACGAGAAGTGCCGGGCTGCATTGCAAACCTCTGCAGATAGCCTCACAGACCCAAAATCGCCTTCAACAATCTACCTCCTACATGAGGTAGGCTGCAATAGCTCCGTAGAACTTGGCGACACCCTCGCACCGGCTTCTAAGCACCTCAATACTACTACATAGTAGATCGTCACACCTCTTCAACCGTGAGATCCTGGGTACCTTGTACGGCCGTATATGGTTAGCGTAGAGAAACGAAAAGTCTTAGGGTTAAAACCAGTCTACCGGCGATCAGGGCGCGCGAATGCATCTTTAGGGTTGTACGGAAGGACGTAAAGTGATCGATACGCCAGAATCGTCCCTGGACATAGGTACCTGAACATCTCACAATACATGTATGTGGTCGCACGCATCGTTAAGCTCAGCGCTCACTCGAAGAAAGCCAAGTCGTACGCTGGGTCTGCAAGAGATGTCCCATTCGGTCCCAATAGTCTGGGCTAAAAGTCCGGTTGGGTCCATGTCTCGCACATGCTAGACGGCTATGAACGTCCCCCTCAGTGTCTCTAACCTTGGGACCCGGCGAGCCGTCCAGTCGAGTTTCCTGAGCGGCGGGAACAGATACCTGGCCCTGTCACACCTCAAGGGTTGTCGCAGATTCGCGATGGGGACCCCTTGCAAGTAACACGTCCCCGTCGCTTGGGATCAAAATATTAACGAGGTACGCTGGTGCGACCGCGTTACCAATCATCACCCCTTGGTCCTTCAAACGCTTCCCATCGCTGAATATACCAGCCAAGGTAGGTGGTACCGTACCTAAAGTTCGATCACCTCAGCTTGATATCACACACATTCGCCAATTTCTGACGGGGACGCTGATAGGCAGCACCTAGGCTGCAGGTACATATGTATGTACAGTCTAATGTATGTACATACAGAGAGTCATGTAAGGGCGAGCGCCATTGAACGATAGCCACACAGACTATTCATTGTCCGCCAAGAACTTGCCGTTCCTTTCGCGGTTATCGATGAGTTACTAATCACGAGAAGGAAAACACAAACCCCATGATGGTGATCACCTTCTTGACGTAAGCGTCCTCGGATCCTGACAAGGAAAATTGGATGACCTGCCTGCGGTGGGGTCGGTAAGAAAGGGTGGCAGGGAAGATGAGGGAGTACATACGGAATACGTGCAAGGATCTCATATTCGTGCATATGCAATCTTGTATTGCGGGCTTTGCTGGAACACCGCTCACTCACATGCTCTATTCTCGATGCATGAATGCAGCCACATCAAACTTGGAGGAACCCTACCATTCGCCATTCGGCACAGGCCGAGAAATGGATCGAGCCCATAGTACCGGCAGGGTTTCAGAGCTTATTTGACCGACCGGGGTGAGAAGGCTTGAAGATCGATCCTCTTCCCGGCACCCCACTCCATCTCTCTCGCAACATGTACGTAAAGTAAAAAGTTGTATGGAGGTATTCAGCAATAGCTGGAGCAGTGGGAAGAGTCAGACCATCGGGTGTTGTTGTACGGGACACTGCGCAAGTCCGCATGAAGCCACATCATAAAATATCGGCATCCCGGGGATCTCTCTCGCTTAGTCTCCTGGCTTTTGAAGGGAACATGCGTGTAGTAGGTAGGCGACACCAAATGCAACAAAGTTCATCCATCGCCCGCAGCAGCTTGGCCAAGAGCAGTAACGAGAAACGAGGAGCACGCTTAGGTGCGCAGAGATTATGCAGCGACATATTGTTTCCTCCAGATCTCGCACACTCCCTTCTCCTGGGCGCCCCGATCCTGGCTCTTGGGAAGAGGTGGCACGGCGCTACCTGGTACCTAACATATGCCGTACGACTGACACAGCAGCAGCCATGAATAACCCAAGCCGGGAATCCCGCTGTCATCAGCTGTCGCAAAAGGAGGGAACCGACGACCTGACGAGCCATCTCCCATTCATTTAGGCGAACCCTCTTCAGTACCTACCGTTGCCCAGGTCA
This sequence comes from Hypoxylon sp. NC1633, assembly GCA_022984935.1. Taxonomy (NCBI): domain Eukaryota; kingdom Fungi; phylum Ascomycota; class Sordariomycetes; order Xylariales; family Hypoxylaceae; genus Hypoxylon; species Hypoxylon sp. NC1633. Next base: position 34,770 of record JAJLYQ010000077.1, on the reverse strand, counting down.
AGCGCCAAGCTAAGCCGTCACAAATTCTTCGAGTTCTTCTAATGCGAGGCGTTGCGTATTGACCCAAATCCCAGCACCTCCGGGCAGTCTCCCTACGGCATCAGTCAATCTCGTCAATTATACATCTCGGTTATGGTTGGGAGCGCAATCAGATCACCAAGGTCTTCGAAATATCCAACGGCTTTGTCTTGCGTCTTAAGGGCGGAATGGTAAGGTTGAGACTGAGCATCCCGACGTCTGATGAAAGATGTTTCGAGCCCTTGCAGCGTCGAAGTTAGGTTTGAGGCGTGATAGATCACCCGCTCTGCATGCTCTCACCATCCTTACAGAAACGTGGTGTTCTAAGCCACCAGGTAGCTCAATGTGACTTGGCAGACAGTTCATAAACATCAGTTTCAGAAACACTCGACCGCCTTCCCTATCGTAAGCCTTGTTCCGAGGACCAATTCGATGGGTTAGGGTTGATTATTATCGAAGCCAGCCTGCCAGAAGGTAGTTGAACAAGCACTTTGCTGCTCGTGCGTACGAAGTAGAGGACAAAATATTACCATGTTCACTACTGCACTGAGTGACGCCAAAATACAGGTTAGCATGTCGCACAAGTCAGGGGAAAGAGCTTCGGCTACCAAGTCCCCCTCGTCGAATCTTGTACGGCTTCGATAGACTTAATACCCAGCGTCACACGTAGATTGGTCGCGTTGATGAGATTGATGCAGCTTCACGTCAATACCGACTGCATGGAACCGGGGAGCTGTGATTTTGCAACGCGACTGTGCCCATTTTCGCCGCCGCCAACGTCACCTCGTTACAACCTGGCGGACGATTCGAGCGGGCCCTAGAAGGTGACCAAGAATCCAAGCTGCTCTGAACGAGTAGCTACGGCCCTCGCGGTGCACGCAGCCATCCGTTCCTGGCTACCTCATCTCCGTGTGTCCCTCGATCCTGCAGCAATGCGTGTGCTCTGACCTCAGCAAGATTTACGTCCGTAAAACAGGCGTGCGTGCGTGCTCTCTGCTGTGTGACCAACAGACAGGCCTACGGCCTGCTTATGATGGTAGGCTTGTGTTGCCTTAGCTATTGGTCTTTCTGGACGCCCATCCTGAACAAGTTCATGGGACCGCCGCGGAGTAGGGACGATAGGCCGCCACCACTAGAAATACCAAAGTGGCTTATGTGATTACTATGATATCGGGTGTTCTTCATGTGGTTTTCAACGTATCTACTAGACATTATTCATAGGAACAGTACGTCGCCGTGGGATAATGCGCCCAGCCGACTTGAGAACCAGTCATGAAGCTCGCTTTCTAGATGCTACGTGGTATAATCTAATTGTCCCCGTATAGAACTCTGTGGCACTTTGCTGGCCTTCCTGTGGACTCCGAGCTGGCTGACAGAAGGTACCGGTTAGATCTACCCGTGTAGGTCCAGCGGCCGGCGGCTAGTGACAGGGGTTTAGGCAACTCAGTGCCAGATAGTATGTGCTTTGATATTGCTTTGCCGTGAAACTGTTACCAGACTCCTGGGTTCTAGCAACCTGTAACAGCCCAGCGATTGCAATTACCTGCGGCTTCCCGTCGCCCCATGGACCTAATGATACGGGTAATCCCAGAAAATTGGTCATTTGGCCCCCCAGTAATTTGCAAACACGACCGATTCCTGCAGCGGTGATACACGGTCGTCATGTGCGAGAAAGTTAGGTAGAGGAGAGGACCCTTTGTGTTCGATGGCTGGCAATAGTTACCATACTGAGGGATCTGGCTCGGAAAGGCCATCCGTTCTTTATTCGTTGTGGCGACTTATCCTAAGGTAATATCTCGTTGGGATATGTAATAAGCCACTTGTCTCAGTGTCCCGCGAACGAGCCGCACGTGGATTTTGTGCTCACCATCGTCATTTGGGGGCGGGTCAGATATTGATGTCAACGTATTACGTTTCATTTACTCTATCTGGGAAGATTGGGATTGTAACTCGTTCGCGTTGACGACTGACCGTCGTGTCAGCCAGTTCAGCTATGGGTGGTGCATTTCGAGACCACCTCCTATCATAGGACAATTATCTACCTGGGTAGGTACCTAAGACCGTTGACCGGCTCTGCCTATAAGAAAACCTCTTTTTTACGGCACGTTTCCGATCCATGCAAGTACCCGAAACTGAGACTCTTAGGCAAGGGGTCACTGGATCTGGGGTCAAGTGTTGCCTGATCTCGAGTGACGAAGAGAATGAGATCCCGTCGATTTGAGCACACGACTCGAAGTCGTCGGCATCAGTTTCCACCCATTTATATATTTCGGTCGTACAGCTTTCAAACTGGAAATAATTTCTCCGTAATGAAGCATACAGCCAAATAAAAGGGCGCTGAGGGGCGGATTATCAAGGGGCTGGCTCAAAGCAGCATATTTTCCCCATTGGGCCATCTCTACTTCGATGGCTGTATGAACTTGGGCCCGGTTACTTATTGCCAGCCCCGGTATACAAGGTATCTCGCAGGGAGACCCCAAGTATAGTTCGCTAAATAGATCTCGGTGAGAGTGGATTTGCTTCTTCTGTCCGCTCTTGTCAGAGTAGGTAGGTAGGTACCTAGGTAAGTCTTTTCTGCCTTAAATTCTCTCAATGCTGACCGGAGATGATTTAGTCAATTAAAGTCAAGCAGCTATGCTTTGCATACAACAAAGCCATTTCACAGGCCAGCATTGGCTGCATCCCTACACTGGGTGGCTTGTGTTGTCATACCATTCGAAGCGCCAATCCACCACCGAAACGAGACTGACCGCCTCTTTCTGCTGCAAGTGCGCCGCCGCTGAAAATATTTCAATTATCATTACGTTCTAGACCGAATTCTAGTGTGGTAACTGAGCGGTCCTATTTCTTCTTCTTCCTTTAAATATTTCCAAGCACGAGACTCTCAGCACTTCAGCCTGGGTTACATATATCCATTTTATCAGCCGTAGGTATTTATATGTGCAGAGTAAGGAATAGAATATCATATGCCTCGATTTCAATAGAAACTTATTTGATAAATGTTGCCAGTATGTCTGTAATTCCCCAGTATCTTATGTGGTGATAAATAATAGCTTGTAAGATACCTCTGTGTAAGATAGGCAAGTAAAATACCAACGCGACTTTAGGTAGCCTAGTAGCCTATGAGTAACTTTGTTTCTATCTACGAGGTAAAGTGAGGTAATGAACGTGAAATTGAGAGCTGTTCCAACTGAAATATTCTCTCCGTGATCCATCACTCTACGACGCGAGTCTACTTCCGGGCTCAGAAATTCTTCCAGAAAGTCATCCATAATCTGAGAGGCCAACGGCATCCACCACTTTGGAGCTCCGATCTGTAGATTCGCGAGTAGACGCCACATACCTTCACAGCTCTTATTTCTGACGAACACAGTCGTGTGTTCCCCAAGGGACCACGGCAACTTGGCGTGTCTGCGTATGTGGTCGATGTAAGAATAATGCGGCTGACCTATGGGGTCTTGTTCCGAAGAGCAACAACAAGGATGTTGGAGTATATGCTGTTGCGGTAACCCCGGCAGATTATACTTCATAGTGTGCTAGGGCACCTCTTATACATACGCTATGTCGACTCGACCAACTGCTTACGTGCGAGGTTTTGTTTAGTAAGTTCCCTGGATAAACTTCTAAGCGATGATGGGTTACGACTTTTGGAGGGGGGGGGGGGGGGGGGGGGCGAGATGTGTCCTCTCCCTCTGCCTCTTAGAAGCCGTTGTTGACAAACACCTTACTGGAACCTATGAGATGTAGCTACGTAGCTCTTTTACAAATGTGGCGACCGTAAGGATTTCACTATCTTGAATAGGAGCTCGGAGACCCGTGGATAGTCCATGCGTACCTACCTACATAGGTACGCTTGCCAAAAGTACCGCCGTCATATAGGCCCGAAGGTAATACCTCAAGGGGATGGTCACCACGGCTCGGCCGAACCCAGAGCCTTGGGCTTCAATACCATAATACCGGAACCAATATGGTATTGTAAAAGGTGCCGTGGGATAATTTCTCGATCTTTTCATATGCCAAATCACGTCTACGGGGACGAGTTGAAGGGAACGTGTAGAGAACCGTACACATATGTGCGAGTGGATTCGGTTACAGGATATGCTAGCCAATACCTCGCTGTTGCAAGAAATATAATACCTTATATCTACCCCGTCGACAGAATCAGTAATATGTGAACTGGATTTTTGTCGTAGTACCATTCTTCAGCAGCTACATAGGTTGGTACGCAGGTAGGTATTGTACCTCATTCTCCCTTCTAAGCTAGGTACATATGAGTGAAAGGCATTTGTTAGTTTTCCATTACGACTTCTGCGTCTTGCTAGTACACATACCTACGGAAGAAAGGGAGCCACAAATGGTAGCATCTCTTGTCGGGTCTAAGACTGCATGGTCTATATATCGAACTAGGCCTGTAACCAGAGCTAGCACCAGTGGTCTAAGCTGGCCCAATACTATGGCGATGCCTCTTATTCACCCAATAGGCATGCCAGTCATATGCATTTATAGGTAAATACGTAAATACCATACTCCTAGGTTATGGATCCCGGAACTCGTGATGCTCTCCCCGCTGTCCTGTTGCTTTGGGGAGAGTCTTACCCAAGACAGAAAACTAGTAAGATAGCTTCACGAGCGCCGGCTTGATCTGGATTTTTGGCAAGACCCACCGGGCGACGATGGTTTTAGGGAACGAGGCCGGAGGAGCGCTTGCTTAGTTGAGAAAATGGGCTATGGAGGCGGTCTGTACGTGGCTGACGGTAGGGCTTGGGGTTGAACACTTCGCACTATTACTACGTAGGTATCTATGGGGTTTTAATTTCTCAAGAGGTGGTTGGGGAACTGTACTGAACTGGTAAAGGTTGAGATTGTATATCTGAAAAAAAAAAATTCGAGCACGTCGGTTTACTAGTTATCCCCCAAAGGACGGTCAACAAGAACATGATGAAATCTGTAGCTGAGGACGAGGCCTTCTAGACACGGATTTCGTCTATATTACTCTATTGGAACTTAGAGTTAAGTCAGAACGACGAAATTCTTCGAGTGTCTCCTCTATGGGTGAATGGCAGCTCCTCGGTGCGCAAGCGAGGTGAAGGCTCAATATATTTGACTGTTGAGTCGAACTGAAGCTTCGTGTGATGAATCGCTCGGCTGAAGTACTCTCTTCAGAACTGGAATATGGAAGATGCCGCTCTTTGGCGTTGGGCTCGTCTGGGAATCGCCTGGTAAAAACGTGTTGATGGGGCACAGGCACGGTCCTATGACATATACTGACTCGAGGAATTATTTTCATAAGCCGACTCGCTTCTGGAGGACATTATGACTGAACAAGTTTGGTCAATGACGCACCAGTTCCTTGCATATAGCCACTGCTGAAATATATGCAAAGTCTTGCCGGCTGAATCAAATAGCAAGGCCCCGGTTGAGCGCTGGAGGGCGATGATATGACTTCGATATACGCGAGCCATATTGAAGGGGTAGTTGCAAATATCCTCGTTTTTGTAAAGGTATGCGAAATAGTATATGAGACAAGATGAAGGGTCTATACGCCATCCAAGTGTGATGTACTCTTAAAACTATAGCCATTATGATGTCTGAACTTTTCACAAGAATGTCCACCTCATAAGATCTCAAGACGAAATATCGCAGAATATTCATAAGGGGGCCCGATTATTCTATATTTCCACAATGTAGTATGTTGCGATTTCCTCGCCCTGATCATCTTCTCGCGAAGGCGTCTGCATTTGATAGAAGACTTCACTTCCCCATCTTCATGCTTGTCTCGTGCCACGAGATCTCATGAGATATCACGCGACAACGCTGAACCCGAACGATCCGTCAAAGATGTCAATGTCGTCCAGTGTCCTGCCTCCTCGCATGGCTTGCAGCATAGCCAGTTCGGGTACCTTGCTGGTAGGATAAAACGTCAGAATATTATCCATATCTTCGTGGGTAAGCCCACACATCTCATCCCAGCTATAGGCGTCGCTGACTCTTGTCATCCAACGCATCCTCTTGGGGCCATCCTCAGGATCGGGTGCTATCTGGCGTAGCTTGGCGCGTAGTTCCCCAATCCTCTCGATGGCGTCACCTACACCTGCAGGCAATTGGCTCCCGATCCACTTCCTGATACTTGCGGCCAGTCTGGGACCCTTGCCATTGGTACTAACCATGATCTGTAAGGGACCGTCGCGGTGCACGCTTCCAAAATAGAAATCACATTCAGGGGGCACGTCGGCGATGTTGGCGGGAATTCGATGCTCTTTGCACAGCTTCCAGATCTGAGTCGAGGCGGCGGGATCATCGACGGCAACGAGAACCATGTCAGGGGGGCAGTTGCCTGGAGGGAGCGTCTCGAGGTCTGAGGATTGGAATAGGCGGTCGATGTGAGTGACCTCTTCATTGGTAATGCGATGTTGGACTTCCGGGTTGAGGCCGGAAGATGGGCTCACAACAGTAACATTGGCGTCAGCGTTGAGGACGTTGAGGATGCGACCGGCGGCAACCTATGCGCAATGTTAAACAGGTCAGATTGTTCCTATTGTAGGTAGGTACCTAGGTAGGTACCTAGAAATTCTCACCTCACCACCGCCGACGACCAGCACATGTTTGTTCCTGACTTGCCAGGCTAGAATCAAACTTCCCCCGCCTTGGACTTTGGGAAACCTCTTGTTGCTGCTATTGCTGGCCATGCTTATCGTTCAACAAGCCCAAACCTGCCCCCGAGAAAGAAAGAAATTACTGCATTATATATGAAATATGGGAGAATAAAAGGGGTGTGACTAAGGCATGATATTATTACCTACACGTATTTCTCCGAGAGAGTCGGCATCGGGTGGGCGAGTAATGAATAACGACTTTGATACGCAGTGATTTTATTATGGTCACTCAGCTGCTTAGTGGCACACGACTAGGGTCTAACAGTGGGGTGGCTGGGTGGGAACCTTAGGTTGGCTCGCCTGGTGGACCTAACCTCACGCCCCTCATATTCTGCCTTGCGACACATGGAACATAGAGCTCTCCAACAGGTATGTAGATATCTATCATGAATTATAATTTCCCAACAACTGAATTATGGACAAGTAGGATTCGCTTAGTTCTTCTTTTATTCGAGACCATCCCTTGCTCGACTCCCTAATTTCCCCAGGATCCGGCTTCCTCTCCAGAGGCTCAGAAGGTAGTAGCTGGAGCGGGAGAAGCGGCGGGAATGCAAGCTCCTCATGGCTTTGCAAATACCCCTACAGCAACTACCCTCCGAACGTCTACCATAAGATATAATTCAACATGTCTGGTCGCAAACTTGGTGGAGGAAGGATACTTGGTAGTGGAAAGGGTCTTGCCCCCCCAGCTTCTCAGGCAATCCAGAGGCAAAGAGCTGCCAGCCCGTCCGCCCCGAGCGACAGCACCTTGTCTATCGGCTCTCCCGCCACATCCTCCGTCTCACCTGGCACTCCAAGCCCGCTACCCGACTTTTCCCAAGACCTCGCCTCCAATATCAGCACAGGAGGGCCCAGCAACGGTGGCCAGCCGGGTTCTAAGCTTGTTTGCCCCATCTGCGAAGAGGAGATGCTGACCCTGCTGCAACTGAACCGACACATCGACGATGCACACCAAGAACTGCCAGATTTCGAGCAGGACGAGGTCAAGTCCTGGATTGACAAGCAAGTTCTCAAGGCCAAGAAGTTCCAGCCACTCTCCTTGATCAACCAGAAACTTCGCGGCCTCGAGGTCTTTGAGTCCAACGAATCGGTTCCACCTTCGACACCTGTTGCGGGGAAACCAACTAGAGCTCCCGCTGCCGATTCGCTTTTAGATCCCGACGACATAATTACCAAATCCCATTGGCAGCGGCAAGGCCCGAACGATCTATGCACAGATCCGGCATGCGGCAAGAGACTGGGAGCGGTCAGCGGCAGTATAAACTGTAGGCAGTGCGGGAGGTTGTTCTGCGAGGAACATACAATGTATCAGATGAAGTTGTCAAGATCCGCAACGCACGAGCCTGTGAGGGGCTACTGGTATAGAGTGTGTGAAACGTGTTACAAGTCAAGAGGAGGATATAATGACCACAACGGATTTCTGAGGGATCACACGCAGGAATTCGCGGCGATACGTAGGAAGCGGGTCGACAGGCAGACGCTCGAAATATCGCGGCTGGAGAAGAGACTCACTAAATTGACCCAGCTGCTCGCACACCCGCCTGAAGAGGCCGGGGCAAGTGGTGGTGGTGCTAGTTTGCTGTCTCCCATGGCGGCCCAGAGGAGCCAGCGGAAGGTAATTGAGCAAGCGGTTGTCACTTGGGAAGATGACGGGAAAGTTGCCAAATGTCCCTTCTGCCACCAGGAATTTTCGTGGACGTTCAGGAGACATCACTGCCGGATATGTGGGCGTGTTGTCTGTGCAGATCCCCAGACCGGCTGCTCGTCCGACGTGGGATTGAACGTTGCGAACCCATCCGCTCCCGCGTCCGAGAAGCCGCGAGGGGGCAGCCCAATAAGTTTCGATGTTCGCATGTGCCGGGATTGCAAGTTTACCGTCTTCTCCAAGCGGGATTTCATGGAATCGGTTGTGCACAAACCTCCTGACCAACGGGCCTACGAAACGCTGAAGCAATTTGAACGTGGTATTCAACTACTGTTACCTTCCTTCCAGAGAGCACTTCTACCTCTGCAAAATGAGGAAAACCCACCGAATCACGCACAGATCCAGGAGGCATCCAAGCTGCGGAAGCGGCTTGTTGACAGCTTCACCAAGTACGACGTCGCGGCTCGGCGGATACGCGACATGAAGACGGACAGCCCGACGCAGAAGCAATTACAAAAAACCATCCATCAAGCGGCCTCCTCGTTTCTGCACATGCACATGCTGCCACTGAAGAATCTGCCACAAATATTAAAACATCATAGCTCAAACTCAAACTCCTCCAGGAACCGCTTCGTTGGCAACGGCCACGTGGCGAGCCCGCTGCGCAACGGCAGCGACGTATTCGAGACGGCCAGCCAGACGAGCGAGACCAGCACTGTGGTCTCGACGCTGGAGATGGAGGAGAAGGAGCTCCGCGAGCGGCTGATCGTACTAGAAGAGCAGAAGTATATGGTACAGACCATGATCAGCAGCGCGCACGGCGCCAGACGATTTGAAGAGGTCAGCGCTCTGACGCGGAACGTCGAAGAACTCGAGACGGAGATCCAGAGCATCAGGGGCAAAGTCGCAGCCGTCGAGGAGCAATGGCAAGGCTTGTACGCGAATGGCGGGCCTAGTCTGGTCTCGTGATGTGCCTTTCTCCCTCCTGCTTTGGGATTAGGAAGATGAGAAAACGGTGGGGGTCAAAATGGAAGCGGAGGCCCATCCACACATGACATTCATCTATTTGTACGAACTCTAGCTATCACTGCATTGCAAGGCGTTGGTTGGGTATCAAGTACCGGTTTTTAAGAGGGTGAACCCCAAATGGAATTGGAATACAAGCTTGATTTAAAATGATCCTCTCCATTACTAGCAGTCGGGGCCTATTATCATTGGGGCTATATAGTTATTTGTTTATATTCCTAGGACTCACCCGCTGAACCACTCACCTCTGACTATCCGTAGAAAGACGTTCTCCATGGTTCAAGTACATAGAAAAAATGCCTCAAGAGAGCCCAGCAGGCCTCTTAGGCGACTGAAGCATCGCCGACCTCAAATACCTCTCCCTGATATCGTTCGACTCGGGCCAAACCTTCGTAAGCCGGTAAATGGCGGTTAAATCCGCAGAGGCCCACGGCAGTTTGACGTAGCGGTCGCCGAAGCGGTCCCAGAATATCTCGCCCTTACTGCTGAGCTCGTCGACGCGCCGATCGCCCAGCTCCTGCTTCAAAGCATCGAACATGACCAGGGGCAGACCATCATGCCTCTTGGTTCGATTTTGGGACAGGTTATGGAGTTCTCTGTCCGCTAGCATGCCCAGCACGGACTCCTGGACGTTACGGAGCGCGAGCTTGCTTGCCCGTGCCATGTTGATGCACTGGCGGTACAGCGGGATGGGAGGCGGTATAGGCGGTATCAGCTCCGGGTCGTAGGACCAGCCCAACTCATCATCGTCCTCGTTGTCCTCGTTGTCCTCAGGGAAGCCGGGGTAGCCGCCGAAGCCGCCGCCATTTTCAATGGCGGTCTCCTCGAACGGGAGGTTGAAGCTGCAGTTCTCGATAGATAGACAGAGCATGTCTTCGGTGCGGACGCGGATCTTTCGATACTCCAGCCGCTCCGAACCCGTGCCAGATTCATTTCCTATGTCGATACCTTCCAGAGGCGTTAGACGCCTGATTTGGCCATCTGCCGCCCTCACAAATAGACCGCGCTTGGGACGCGTCAGGGTGAGGGTGGCGGCCTCGAAATCCGGGATCGCGCATACACAGCGAGCTTCGCGACACACGCTGCGCAGGACTTGGCGGGCGTGCCATGCCGAGGGGTCGTACTGGGCGACTGCGGCGTCACCGTGGTCGATGGAAAGGCGTCGCAGGTCCAGATATAGCCACGGGGGCGAGGTGCTGCGGTTGACACCCTCGTGATCATTGGGGATGCAGTGCACGTTGAAGAAGTTGACGCCTGGGTTGGGAATTGCAAGCTGCCAAATCTGGTGCCTCAGCTCTGGAGGAAGTTCTGGGAATTTGGCGAAGATTCTGCCAGTGGTGGACCCAGGAGAAGAGGGTGCCGAGGAGGCTGTTGAGGGTGTATCGAGGTTCATGTTATTGTGCTCTTCAACTATTATAACTTGTGACTGGGAGATAGAAAATAGAACATGCAATTCCACTCAGTCGCAGACGGTGTCACTGTAGCTCAGCATTAGCTCAGCATGATTAGCGCATTGCCCCGCTGCCCCCTAACCCGGCTGCCCGGATTAGGGAATCTGTAGACAACTTCAACCTCAAGCTACCACTCCAACTGTAATGTCAACTCTATCAAATTCGTTCAACTACCGGTCGCCAGAGACAAATCCACCCTTCATCTATTATTTCTACGCGCCACCAGCTCCAAAATCTCCAATTGGGCTGTTATAGCAAAAAATAGACCTGACCTAAGTCTTTCTAGACGCGAAGAAAACACAAACAATTCGTCAAGCTCGTACAACTAGCCAGAAAGCAATTACAGGTCAAATCGCTCTGCCTCCTTCCCTCCTCTCAACAAAAACTGCACAATGCCGCCCCGAAAACCCAAGCCACTCTCCCCATCACCTGTCGTAGACCCCCCATCCCCACCCTCTGAAGCGCCTTCATCCGCTCCGCCCAGCGCCGACATGTCCCACTCCGACGTAGAGGCTCCGCGCTTCTTCAACACGACCTTCACAACGTACCGCGCGTCACCCCTGCACATCGGCAAGCAACCACTAAGCTCCGCCCGCCTGCAACTCTTATCACGCCGTCTGCGCGACGCGCTTGTCGGCGACGTGGTGCGTGGCGTGCAGGTAGGGCTCGAAAGTAATGCAGATGCCGCGCTGGGGCGCACCGGGTCGCTGCTGGTTGTAGATTGGCGATGGGTTGACTCGGCCCGGATTATAGGATGCGGAAATGGGGAGGATGGTCGAAGCCAGGCAAGTATAGAGTTGGGGAATGATAGCGATGATCACTCTGGTAAGACAGACGACCAGACGCGGCGAGAGGCGAGGAGAACAATGTGTATTGAGTTGAGGTATGAGAATGCGAGGTTTGGCGCTCTGCTCTTGCCTAATCTTGGCGAAGACGACGGTACGTTGGGTGCTGGTTATCATCAACCTTTGTGGACGTGGCAGGAAAACCATGACAATCCCCAGATGGGTGAGATGGAGAGCGCCTTCATGCATCTACCGCTGCTTCTATTCCGGATGCCTGCACCCCTGAAATCGGTGCTCGTCGATTTCCTCTCCAACGCTTTTGACTGCCGCATCAGTCCTCTTGCGCTCGGCACGCGGTCGCTTGTGGGCAGTTGGGAATCCTGGCTTTCGGATAGCAGGCAGCCGTTAAGCAAAGACGTTCTCTTCACCCTGGGCTTCCACATCGAACCGCCTGAACCAAAAAGCCCGGGTGTAGAACATGGTGATGAGCCTGATGAGAAAACCGGCGAAGCAGATCAGAACGAAAAATCAGAGCCGTTTTATCTCGGCTTAAAAAGCATCGACGTCGCGATCCCAGCTCGGGAAGTACGCCGCTTCCTACGCATCGGCAAGGTCCTCGACAGCGACCCGAACTCCGATTCCGATCCGACAATCACCAGAAAGAGGAAAGCAGGCGCAGCAACTACGCTATCAGACTCCCAGAAGAACAGGCGGCGACGCAGACTGGCCGGCGGCCGCGATGAAGAGGGATGGGCGTGGCGCAATCAGAACCACAACCTCCATGACGAAGTGAATGCAGAAGATCCCGAACCAGCCAACCAGCCCTTCACCGAGGCCCTGGCAACCTATCTTTGGCACCACATGGGTCTCGACATGTTCCACCCTGGTGTCCGCGTCCAGCGCGTGGCATGCGATGCGTTCGCGCTGTCGGAGGGACGGCTGAAAGTATTTCCGCCGTCGCGAGGGAGCTATAGCTATAACGAGGAGGCGCAGGCCGCTGTGTGGAAGCTGATGAAAGGTTTGGTGCGGAGAGCACAGGGGAGGATGGTGATGCAAGATCAAGAATAGAAGCGCAAGAACCAGAACTGCTATGGATGGTAGTACGAGGGGTGCCAAGATGTCGCAAAACTGCAGCTTAAGAAATTGGTAACTTCTGACAATGGCCTAAGTGACTTAGCCGTCGCCTTGGGAATCATGGACGCATGGACGGATAGGTAATGATGCCCCTTGCATGCCCGTATGTACTATTGGCACGTCGATTGAAGTTTGAAGTTTGCCATGTGCCGTCTGCCCCTGAACACGCCGTGAGTGAAGCACACCGTATAGATCTCACCGTACTCACTTAACCTATCCAAATCATCACCAATTTCATAAGATCATTTAGGCAATGTCACTGAATTCCTCTGGACCTAGGTTTAGCTCTCTATATAGACCACAGCCGCAACTTTCCCTATGCTGGACATGATATCATGATGAACCTCCCCATAGAGCTCCCAACGATGCCGTCAATGCTACCAGAAGTAAAGTCACCGCACCGTATTGTATCGAGATGGCACCAGAACACCAACACGTCTGCAGCCATGCAATACCCGCAATGCCAGCTCGTCAATGCACACCATCCACACCGCCAAGGAACCTTCGTATGCGGCCAATTTCCAGCTCGCCCTTCTCGCTCTCAACTGCACGTACCAAGCTATCCAAGACAGAGTCGACCTCGCCCTCCGGCACATCTGTACAGAGCGCTACCACTCGTCGATACTTGATCTCGACATCTTTGCTCCGTCCCTTGAGCGAACCTACGCTCTTCCTCATGACGTCCGTTCTACTTCGTAATGCCTGTATCCGAGCGCGAAGGACCGACGAGCTGGGAAGGAGTGCTGGGTTCGGTGCCTCCACTGCCGCAGATTCTAATGCCGCGTTCAATTCCGTCTCCCAGGAGCTGCTCGTATCCAGATGGCCAAAGTTCTGCTCCAGACGCAGAATACATTTCTGCTCTTCGTCGCGACCTCGGCTGAGATTGCTAATCTTCTGGCGTGTGAGTGATCGTGACTTGGCGGCAGCTTGCAGCGCCTCAAGCTGCCGTCGGGCATCGCCCAGCTGCGTAGATGTTGTCCGTAAAGAAGCGTGGAGTGAGTCGAGATCATGTTGCTTCTTCTTCAGCTCTGACTGGAAGCTGGCGGACGTCTCGGTCAAGAGATGTGTGATGGCTAAGACGAGGGAGGTCAGGACCGACACACAAAGATAGCCGCAATTCCTTTCGTGAACTCACATGTGATGATATCTACACTGCTTTCCCGCGTCTTCTGGGAGTTGCTCGCCCCGCCCGCTTTATCGGTGGCTGCCAGATCACCATTCGTGCCGTCCATGCCAACTTCTCCACCTACTCCGAAGTCAACCGGTCTAAGACCCGCCTTGTTGGCAATGCCAGGATCGGCTCCCACCTCGAGCAGTTGCGAGATGATGCTTCTGTTCCCTATTCGGGCCGCAATGTTCAGTGCGGTGTCGCCGGACTTGTCTTGTGCGTTGACGATCTCGCTCATGAATCGTCCGATACCCATCTTTGGCTGACTTGGACTACCGTTGGCCGCCGTATTTTGGCTGCTCGGTGCACTCCCTTGTCTCACAACCCACTCGAGGAGACTCTCGAGGTAGTACCTGCTGGAGTGGCTTCGGCCTTTCACGGCACTTGTCACGGCGATGTGATGCAGGACTGTCCGGCCCTTGTTGTCTCGAACATCGATGGTATTTCCTAACACTTCGAGCAGGTCGGGGAACGAGACCTGGTCCGAGTTGTTGGTAACCGACGAGGCTCTCATGAGAGCCGTCTCCCCCGACGCGTTGACTCGATACGGATTTGCGCCAGCTGATATCAACGCCCGCAGGAGTGGCATCCGGGCTAGTGTAGCAGCCCAGTGAAGAGCGGTGTGGCACGGCGCATCTATTGGGGCATCAAGTTCCGGAGGTGACAACGTCTGGAGGGCTTCGTATTGCGCGTATTCGGAGGCGATGGGGTTGGGGTCTAGAAATAGTCCCATGAGCAGGTTCCGCTTTCGCTCCGCCTCGGGCGAAAGGTCGTACGGCAGGGGAGGTAGCGGCGCAGCCTCGTTCTCGTGGATGTCAATGCCGGCCTGAGAATATACGAAAGACTCGTTCGGCTCGGTAGGTGATCCGGGGTAGTTGTTCGCATACATTTCCATAGACTGCGATGCGTATCCAAAGCTGTCTGCGGGAGTGACAACTCTTTGGCGCTTCCTTGGTGGCTCGTCTCCGCTGAAGATCTGAGTGTTCTGAGTCGAGTATGCCGAATCGACGTTCTGGCCATAGTCAGAGGTGAAACTCTGCTGCGAGTTCCCGGGAAAGTCTTCGACATTTTGCATCGATGACTGGCGACTGAAGCTTGGGGGTCTCGTTGGACCACTCCGTCCTCTCGGTCCAGGCGAATCGAAACGCGCTTTGCTGATAGCAGCAACGGCTGTGGACGCCGTACTCGAGATGTTCTTGAAGAATGTGCCGGAGCCGCCATTGCTACGGGGTTCATTGCTGGCACTGTACATCCGTTTCCTCTGGGCCGCCATAGCCTGTTCCTTGGTAGGGGTGTTGAAGTCACCCCTGCCGGCGATGCCGCCGTCTTGCCCCATATCATAGGTCAAGAGGGGCCGCAGCAGCTCCTCGACTCCGTATTGGCGGCATACCTCAACTCCTCGCTCAAACTTGATCCAGGTACCCTGATACTTGCCGTACCCGCCTTGCACCTTTTCATGCTCGCCAGTCTGAATTTCTTTCTCGAGAATCTTTGTTCGCTTTCCCTTGTCGATGCTGGCAACTTTCAGTATTTGGGTTGCGTTCAACCAGCTGTCGTGGCGGCGGCGCATGACAGCAACTCCGTTAACCTCCATCTCATAAACGTCCACACCAGAATACACGGCCTGGATAAGTACGGAGGGTCAGCATGCTAAGGTCAGAACAGGAAGGGTACTCAAGCGACTGACCGAATAGATTTGCGGCGCGTCATGGCTTGGGCCATAACCATTACCTAGCCTGGCATTGGGATCGGAAAACTGTCTGAACGATTGCGATGGTTGGCTCATGGCAAAGGACTGTTGCGAAGAAGGCTGTGATTGCGACATCTTAACGCCGTCCAGGGCGGCGCCTATGCTGCCGCTGCTGATAGGAGTATCAACGGAAGAATTTGGCGCGATGATGGTAATGGAAGAAGAATGAGCGGCGAAATGTCGACAGCAGTTTAGAATGAAAAGGTTAGGTTGTTCTGGTAGTGATAGTATTTAAAGCCCGGATTGCCCGGAATGTTGTCGTTTTGATGATAATGAGAGATGGTGATTGTCGCCGAGGGCATCAGCGAGCTTAACGGGATGGTAAATTGGACTGGGGGTGAAGAGTGGAATCCTGAAGCTCGTGAAAGGCACTAAGAGAAAAATCCACTGATGGGTACCTATGTATCTGTGTATTTTATGAATTTAGTCGACAATGCGCCAGCAGTATAACGAATACACAATCATGCGCCAATGAGGGAATACACAAGGTTGTCGGTCGTCAATTCGTTCGAGTAGCGAGAAAGAAGGACGTACAGTGAGGCTTGGCGACGATGCATAGAAACGAGTATAATAGAAACCGAGGATACTGACCTGAGGGAAGATAAGGGATTGTGAAATGCAAAGAATAATGACAATACAACGCGAGATCAAGATCATATGAGATCCCAGACAGACGCAAAAGATGCAGATTGCTGCACAACGCAAGACGCAAGACGCAAGACGTGTGTAGTAGTCGTGTACGCGATTCTTCGTACGAAGGATGAACCAGTTAATGAGGTTCGAGCGCCTTTAATTCCCTGTTCCAGGATTAGGAAATCTGAAAATGGAATATCAATTAAAAGGTAAGAATTAGGAATAGTGTAAGATTGCTTACCGCGAAAAAGGGCGAGTGAGCACAAGGGACGTGTCAGTTTCGTGTAATCGCGAAAAGTCGTGACTCGTAACGGAAGGGGGGGGTTTAAGCAATAAAATCAGAACGACGGCGACGCACAGACCGCTTTTAGACAATTAAAGTGAGGGGGAGTCTGTACGAAGTACGAAGTACATAGTGCCTATTTCACCGTCAAAACATATGTGGGTACATAGCAGGGGGAGGGGGGTCCGTTGACATTATGTCAGTAAACATGTCAAGTATTTAACCTTCTCACTAGTTTTAGTAACCTTTTTCCTGGCTAAATAGTATAGCAATTATTATTATTAATTTAAATATATTACAGTTTAAAAAAGTATAATTAAATAAACAGTATTTTTAAAAAATATAATGTTTATAATACTTATTAAATTAATAAAATTTTTATAAAAGGTAATATTAACCGGTATTAATTTATATTATTAAATGTTAATATTTTATTAACACTTTTTTAAAAATTTAACACTTTTTTAAAAACTTAATATTATTTTTAAACCGAACTTAAAAAAGCGCTTTTTTAAGTTATTTTACTTATTATATATATTAAAAAATCGAATTTAATTTAATTTCATATTTTAAGTTAAATAGTTAAATAATTAAATAATTAAAACGCGTATTATAATTAAGTTTAAATAAGTTTAAAAATAATATATAAATAATTTTTTATAAAACTATAAAATCGTAAGTTTTATAAAAGCTTTTTTTATAAATTATATATATTTAAGTAAGTATTTTTTTTACTTTTTTACTTATTTAAAATAAAATTTAATAATTATAACCGGGCTTTAATATTATAATTTTAATTTAATATTATAATTATTTTAATATAAATTTATTAAATAAATATTACTAACTAAAATAATAATTACTTTCGGTGGTAATTATATTATAAGGAAATAATTACAGCATTAAAATACTTATAGTAAGGCATAATTATTTTAGTGCTGTAATTATTTCACAACCTAGTCGTTTAATCTCCTGTGATATGATTATTTTGCACTATGATAATGTTTACGTGACATTATGTCAACTCAGATGTTTATTTCGTTTAGATGTCCAGTGGTGTATTATGTCCGCACCCTGATACGGTTGCTGCCATTATGTCGAAATACCCCCTCCTCCCCTTAGTGTATGCAGGTAGGTACATATGTACATATGTACATTACCTTAGCTGCTGCAGCGAGATGCGAGACCACTTACAAAACAAAACAGAGGTTCTTCCAACTTATTTGGAAAAAAAAAAAAGAGAAGAAAAAATCAATCGTAATGCCCTTACAGATCCCCCATCCAAACACCCCTATACATCTTTATAGGCACATACTACGAGAAGCTACATACCTTCCTCCTCTTTGCCAGCCATGGATAACATCTCGTATCCAAGCCCGCTTTCGCGACTGTCGACGGAAGCAGGACGCTAAATTTTATGTCAAAGAAGCCCACCATTACTTACGACACTTACGTTCCGCGAACGCTGGCCACGTCAAACGGATGCTAAGATTATGTTTCCTGGCAACGGGCAGAGTCGGCAAGCGACGTCGCCTGCTAGGCCGGTCCGAGCTATCCAGCTGTCCACCCGCGAACTCTGACGAGCTAGACGAGAAGACCAAGGTTGGTGACAGAGACACTGCCAATGGCAAGCAACGAAAGCCCGACTGGCTGGACAACTGGTCCGTGGACAAAGTCAAAGCCATCGCCTTCTCGCAATCCGACCATCAGGCCAATCACTGGCCTCACCATATGCGCCGAATCATCGATCCGGCACGAGCCCTCCCTACCGAAAACTGTTTCGGCCGGCCGTTGAATCAGAAGTTGAGGCGGAATAAACTAAAGAAACACTGGGTGGGGGTGCTTCGTCAGCTGCTACCACCGCTGCCTCGGGGAGAATGGGACCAGTTGGGCACCCTGACAAGAGGCGACGCTGGCGCCCAACATTACAGAATCCCCACCAGGAGGCCGGTCGCGCAATCATCTTCACCCTGTACAGATGCGAGAGAGAGGGCATGGACAGATTTCGTCACGAGATCCGTCCGATCGCTGGAGAGGAAGAGCTCTCGCAAGATGAAGAGTCTCTCTGGTAGTGAAGATGAAGATCCTCGAGGACATGGCCGACCCATTGGTGTCCGCGTGCTTGGTCGAAGGAGGCTACGTCGTAGCATATACGGCCGCGTCTGGGAAGCATGTCCGGTGGTGGTTAAGAACCCTCAATCAGGAAAGTGGAATGTCAAGTGGGGGAATCAAGAACGAACGGTATCTCGGCCTAGAAAAAAGGATATGCAATTTTTCCAAGGAGTCGATGAAAAGGGCGTGCCGACACAGTCTGCGACGGCTGCGGCTACCTACTGACCGACTGACTTTGTACATACCCCTCGCCCTAGCAAGTTATGTTCTCTGGTATCGTCCAACTACGGCGAATGGGCTGAATCGTTTAATCTAACAAGCAGGCCAACTTTGTCAGACCGTCTCCATCGACCCGCATACCAACCCATTCACTCATCATCTTGGCTCCGATCGACTCGTAGAAGTTGATACTCGGCTCGTTCCACTTGAGCACACTCCACTCGAGCCTACCACCATTTGCTGCCACGACTTCCTTGGCCAGCTCGACGAGCAGCTTCTTGCCATATCCCTTCTTCCGATCCGTCGACCGGACATATAAGTCTTCTAGGTAGATACCCGCCTTTGCTCGCCACGTACTATAGTTGTAGAAGTACAAGGCCATGCCGGCTGGCTTACCTTTCTCGTTAAAGAGCATGAGACATCGCGCCGGTCTAGACGGGGACGTAGGCTCTGTACTGGGGACGGGTGAAGTCGATTCAACATTGTCGGGGGCGAAGGCTATAGTTGACAGCAGTGATGTTTCGGTGGCTTCCACGGCGTCGAGCTCATGCTCGTAGTCGGCCAACTCCCGGATCATCTCGAAGATCATTGGCACATCTACCCAGGACAGCGTAGTTAGACATATGACTCTCGATAATGCATTCAACAGTCAATTTAGCCATACCTTCACGACGGGCATGTCGAACTGTGCAGTGTGAAGGGCCCATTGTAGTATGCCGCGTCGAGGAGAAATTTGATGCTAGGTATCTGGAATTCTCGCTCGTTGCATACCGTCTCTACAATGTATACTGTATGTAGCTGGACGTAACGCCCTTTGTGTGATGCAAGGGCGCTATTATATAGAGGGGTAGTTGAAGGCACGACCCGAGATTCGGGGAACCGATTCCACCATTTCTCCACAGAAAACGGGTTCCGTTACCTTAGGTACGAAAGGTTGCCGAATAAAAATGTAGTACGAAACCTAACCTTAACTCAACTGCGACAATCCAATTCGGTTAGAGTTGTAGATATTTCCACTTGGAAACTGAGTGGCATACGCGACATCAACTTTTTCGTTGGCAGTCTTACCGATGCCTCATATATAAGTAGGTACGTGTATTCTTCGTAAGATAAAAGGAGCATCACGTTTTCTCCACCAATGCCCAATATGCGACTCCCAACCATGGCGTGAGTGGCAACGGCGATGGTAAATCAAAACGGAACTTGCGTGCGAACTTGTCTTCAAAACTTCCCTCTGTCATTGGTTGGCATCAATTACCAAATAGTCGGTTCGCATATAGCACTAGGTACCTAATTCGGTACATACATTACATCAAAGAGGGAATACAGAAAATACCTACAAGTTCACTTGGCGAAGACACGTCAATCGTTAGAATAATCAAGGTCGATGGAATCACCGGCGGGACTGCTTTTTTTGCCCAACGGCAAACTCGTACAGTCCCCAGCATAGCTTCCGAAGCAGTCGTCGGCTCTGATGTTTCCGCTCTGCTGCACATGACGTGAAGGTCGTTTATGACATCTTTAGACCGAGCGTGATATTTGGAGCTTGCGGCTCGTGTCAGTAGAAGCAAAAAGTCTGTTGTGCTACACAAAAAGTGGTAGGTCTTTTTCTCGAGACATAAGTGGTAATTTCCCTACTAAAACCATGATGCTGTCTTTTCGCCAAAATCTTTCTGGATGGTATATTCCATAATCACAATATCTTTGGTATGTCTTGATAGATATATTCCCCATCCTTCTCCAAGATAGACCCTTTATCAGGTCAATTTTGACTTATTAAGGCATCATTGAAGCCAAAAATCTCTTGAGTAGAGACAAGCCGGGGGTATTTAATAGCCCTAGTGTTTACCTTGAAAGAACGCCAGCTTGGTCACGTCAGACAGGGTCCGGATGTCGTAATCCATCATATTCAGAATTCGCCAATGACAAAACTGGAAAACGCTGAACACAGCTTAACATCTCTAAAAGTAAAAAATATAATCTTTGATAAACTGAAGCCAGATTCCACAATTATGGTGCCATGGACTAAGACATGGTTCACATTGGTTTGCCTAAATTCATCTTATTCTAGGAGCTGCCCTAGGGCCAAGCTACATAAGTTAGATAGGCTTCGTCCCTCTGTCTATTCATTTTTCCTTCGACTGCAATCGACTTTGCTACCATGGCTGAGAAATCCGCTCAAGAAGTCGGAGACAGTGCTGGTGCATCTGACTCCGAGACGACCGGATCCACGGTTAATGAGAGGGCGCTGCTGAGGAAGTTAGACCTGAGGCTTTTGCCTGCAGTGGGAATTCTATACCTGCTCTCCTTTCTTGACCGGAGCAATGGTATGACAACATGTGAAATTCAAAGTCGACTATGACCACTGACGGCGATACTTCTCAGTGGGCAATGCTCGTATCGAAGGCCTTCTTGGCGACGTTCACATAAGTGATTATGGCCAGCATATCCGCGACTGACATCTTGCTAATCGCCTAAGCCAGCTGGAAATCAATACCTTACAGGATTGACGCTCTACTTCGTGGGATATGTGCTTTTCGAGGTTGGTAGTATCGTCCAATTCCCGAGCGCCAAGACTCGGAACACTCACCACAGGCTAGATTCCCTGTAATATCATACTCAAACGCACGACACCTCGTGTCTGGCTCCCGACGTTGACGATAGCATGGGGGATTGTGGCGACTTTGATGGGCATAGTCCATGACCTGGCAGGTTTCTTTGTGAGCAGGTTCTTTCTCGGCGTCGGTGAGTCAAGCCAATAATTTGTGATATGCTCTTCGCGAAGCTAATATGGGTACTCACAGTATGTCACAGTTCCTCCCTTTACTGGACCCATCAAGCATGAATTTATCAGAATTCGTCAAGAGGGCTTAGCACGGCCCAAATAGCAAGACTCTACAACCTTGTCAGATGCTAACACGAAGCAGACTGAGAGCGGCCTATTCCCAGGAGTCGTATTCTACTTCTCCATGTGGTACAAGAGACGAGAGCGGCAGTATCGGATATCACTGTTTTTCAGTGCCGCGTCTCTAGCTGGTGCTTTCGGTGGCATTCTAGCGTATGTATGTACAACCTGATTTCAACATATTTAGCTACTGCTAATTTGGACGTAGGGTATCGGAAGGATGAGAGGGGTCGTGTGGGAGAACGGATGGCGCTGGATCTTCATCTTGGTTCGTCGTACCTATTTCCTACTTGCAGAGCTTGCTAACTCGACGAAAATAGGAAGGCATTCTCACAGTTCTCGTGGCGGCTGCAGCGTACGGCTTTATCCACAACTACCCAGATACTTCGAAATTTCTAAGTGAAGAAGAACGAAAATTCATCCATCAACGTTTGGCAGCAGATTGCGACTCAACTCATGATGAAATATTTACCTGGGATGCCGTGGTAGAAGCATTAAGGGACCCTAACTGCTGGCTTTACGGGCTGGGATTTCACACAATGAGCTTACCTCTATATACGCTATCTCTGTTCCTAGTATGCGATGTCCTGGAAGCCACAGCGAAATAGACGCAGCAGCTAATTTTCCCGCAGCCTACAATCATCTCAAACCTTGGCTACACGGCGGCAACAGCGCAACTCCTCACGGTTCCCCCTTACGCTTTCGCGTTCGTCACGACTGCCTCAATAGCTATTCTCTCCGAGCGGCTCGGCCAGAGAGCACTCTTCATCGGAGGTTCTGCGATATTCGCGGCCATCGGCTACGCTATCTTGCTGAGTAACACCGATCCAATCGCCAAGCCCGGGGTCAGCTACACTGGGGTCTTCTTCTCAGCAGGTGGGATCTATCCGGCTTGTGCATTGGTGCTTTCCTGGCCCGCCATCAATGTGTCAGGCCAGACTAAGCGAGCCGTTGCGAATGCCATGCAGATCAGTATTGGGAACCTTGGTGCTGTATTGGGGACCCAGCTGTACCGTGCAACGGACGGACCAAGGTTTATCGTGGGCCATTCATTCGCGCTTGGGTATCTCCTTGCTAACGCAGCCGTGGTAACGATTCTTGGCATACGGTTGAGGAGAGAGAACAAGAGACGGGAGGGCATAGCGGAAGAAATAAAGCATGTGGGGGAGGTCGCTGACTGGCGTGGAGATTCGGATCCGAGATGGCGCTTCGAATACTGATACGATGATGATGATGATATACGTCGTTATGTACCTACCTAGTGTGCAACTGCAGTATAAGGGGTAACATTAGCAATGCATCTATTAAGGGACAGCTGGAGTTTCGCTCAGCATACGTATCAATGATACTATCTTCAATACTACATCACCTTTTACTCGGTCTAGAATGACATGTTATTGCACAGCTGAAGGGGGTATATTGGATCGGCATGCTGCAGTAATCATACAATGTTATTACCTGAGCTTAAACGCTCCCTCTAGAAAAGCTGGGATAAGTTCCTACAATCCTTTATTTGCTGTCGAGGCCCATCAGTCGCCTGAACGCCGTATTTTCTAAGATCGGGAATTCTCCTTCCATCTGGATATCCTTCGCCTTAAATTGGTCTTTGTACCGACCCATGGCCATCTCGGTTAAGAATCGCCCCAGATCCTGGGTAGGGCTCCAAGCAAATTGGGCCCCGTGCCTAATGATGGGACCGATGACCGGGTTGAGCGACCTGTAGAGAAGACTCTGGACCGGAATGTAGGGCTTGATGGCGTCGTGCTTTGAGGCGTCGACGTACCCTGGGCGGACGGAATTGGCGTGATACGAAGGGTTTGCTCTGCGCATCGCTGCCAGCGCCATCTCCGTCTCGCCCTTTACTCGAGCATATAGGGCTGTGAAACGGCCTGGCTGTGTCATGGCGCCTCCACCCGAGACGTAGACGAAGTTGAAGGGTTCCTGCTCTGACGCCAGAGTCTCGAACGCCTTCGATGCTTCCAAGGCATAGTCCTTGGTGATCTTCCAATATTCCCTGATTGATGTGTCAGTGGTCCGAAGAGCTGGTGGTTGGCTTGAATGACCTACTCCTTGGTGACTAGAGTCTGACTGACACCGAGAGCCCAGACACACCCTGAGGCGCCCTTTAGTCGAGAGAGTAGCTCGGGGTCGTATTTCTCAAAGTCTTTGTGGATTATGACATTGATGCGCGGGTCTTTGGCATCTTCGGCCATTCGGACCGGCCGCCGACTGAGGATTGTTATCTTCGTGACGTCCTTCATCTTAATCATGGCATCCAGCACGCCGGAGCCGACCAAGCCCGTTGCCCCAGTTAAAATGAGATGCATGCTTGCTGGAAGTCGGTTCTGAATGAGCAAGAGCCAGAAAAGAGTCTAGCCTAGGACGTTTAGGTATTTGATTTTCCCATCCAGAAGATTGCGAATAGTAATAGATTCGATGGTCAATGAATACCCAGGATGAGTCGCTCATAAGACTGAACGAAATGATATATACGAGTCATACGAGTTTCATTACCTATACCTAACTAGGCAACGAAACTATACGTCGTATAACTAGGCAACGAAACTGTACGTATATAAATAGACAACGAAACTATACGTATAGTTGACTACTTATACTATACCCTACGTAGGTATTATACGGAGGTGCGCATCAAAAGTTCGGACCATAGGGGTACAAGCCCCACCTGCACGTAGCGTTTACCAGTTGTAAAAACCAGCTGCCAGTAGCTTACCAGCTTTAAGCGATGGGGCACAAGTGGCTTTGCCAGGTGGCTGGAGTCACGTGGTCACCTGACACCATGCCTATGGTCCGAACTTTTGATGCTCACCTCCGTACCATTATACCATTTAATTTTATCCCTTATGCCCAAAGTTTACTTTAGGGTCTTGTGTCGGACTTAAATTCTACGGGAAAGATTTGTCCAGATTAGGAAGGTGGGTTTTTTGCCTAATAGAATAATTTTTTTCGCTTAAATAGGATAATTTATAAGAGTTTATTATAAACGTAATAATTGCGTTATAACTATACGAGCCACTTTAATTACATTAATTATATAAATTACACGAAATATATAAACCACGTAAACGTTAAAAACTATAAAAAGTTAAATTAATAATATTATAAATATTAAAAACACCATATATATTATATATATTATAAATAACTTAAATATACTTTATATATTACGAATATTACGTATATTATAAATATTATATATATTATAAATACCACGTATATTACGAATAATTTAAATATATTTTATATATTATAAATATTATATATATTATAAATATTATATATATTATAAATATTATATATATTATAAATATTATATATATTATAAATATTATATATATTATAAATATTATATATATTATAAATATTATATATTATAATATTATATATATTATAAATATTATATATATTATAAATATTATATATATTATAAATATTATATATATTATAAATATTATATATATTATAAATATTATATATATTATAAATAATTTAAATACATTTTATATACCTTATATATTTTAAATATTATATATACCACGAATAATTTAAATATACTTTATATACTTTATATACTTTAAATATTATATATATTATAAATAATTTAAATGTTATTATAAATATTATAAATATAATAAATAATATAAATATTATATATATTATAAATAAAATAAATATTATATATATTATTAATAATTTAAATACCACGTATATAAATTATATAAATTATATAACGTTAAAAGTTATAAATATATAATAAATTATAAATAATAAAATAAAATAAATACATTAAATAAGTTAAATTAATAATGAATTTATTTAAATAGTTTAAAAATATTTATAATGTTTAAAATATTTAAACTATTAAATTTATTAATATACATTTTAAACTTATTTAAAAAGTAAGTTATAATAATTTTAATTATTAAGAAATAATAAGTTTATAAAAATATTAAAGTAATATAAATTTTAAAAAATATATATATTTTATGTAATTTTTTTATTGCTAATTATATTTTAAATATATATTATATTTCTTTTTAAAGTTTTTCCAAGAAATGTATTTAATAATGTTTTCCTTTTTTAAAACGATAATTAATAATAAAAATAAAAATAAACGTACGAATATATATAATATTATATTATAATATAAATATATAGTTTATATTATTATTTATTTACCATTTATTATATTAATTTATTAAATTATAAGAAACGTTTAAAGTTTATATTATTTTTTATATTATAAATGGTTAATATTTTATTAATATAGGTTAAATAAGTTATATAAAAATTATTATAAAAGATTTTTTTTTTAGAAAGTTTTATATATTATTTTTTTTTCATTTATTTTTTATTATTTTTGTTTTTTTTATTAATAAAATTAATATTATTTTTAATATATTTTAAGTTTTTTTTTCTTTTTTATTTAATTTATTTATTTAATAAGTTTTTAACGTATTTAAAATAAAGTTAAATATAATTATTTTAGATATAGTTTTATTAAATTTTAGTTATATAATATTTAATATTATTTAAATTATATAATATAATAATATTATATATTCGTTTAAAAAACTTATCGATATTTTTTATTCTTATTATATAATAATTCCTTTGTTTTTTTTTTTTTAAATAAAATTAAAGGTGGTATATTTTATAATTTAATTTATTATATTTATAATATTATAGTTAATAATATATAAAATAAAAACGATAAATTTAATAATTTAAGCGATAATTATTTTTTAATTATTTTAATGGATTTAGTAATTAAAATTAAGGTATTATTTAATTAAATTATATGTTTTAAAGAATTATATTTTTATTATTTTAATATTAATAATGGTAAGGATAAATTTTTTTTTTTTTTTTATTTATTTTTTTAAGTTAATTTTATTTTTATAAGTAATTATTTTGTTGTTTTTAACTTTAAATTTTAATAGTTTTTATACGGAAAATTCTTACCGATATAAAAGAAAATTTATTTTAATATTATAAACTAACACGGTTTAAAGGGCTATGGTAAGGCCTAGTAGGAAAATAAGGACCAATCGGTGGAGGGTTAGACCGAATGATCACGTGATAATGATCTAAGGAATTTAAATTATAAAGATTAAAGGAGGTAATTTAGGGAATTTAAATCACTTAAATTAAAGGAAATAATTTAGGGAATTTAAATTAAAGGAATTAAAAAAAATATATAAAGGATAAAAAAGGATATAAACTAGAAGGGTTTTTTATGTAATTAATTATTCCTTTATACAGCTTTTAATTTAAGTTTATTACTAGTTTTTATTATTAATAAGGAAAAAAATATTACGTTTTTTTTAACGACTTTTATTATTATTCGTATATATATATTATTACCTTTAAATTAAAACCTTTAATGCTTAAATAAGTAAGTATATTTATATATCCCTTATATAAAACGCGACTTTATTAATGTAATTTTAGTTAAGTAAAGGTTCGTTATATTTTAAAAGCTTTTTAATTAATATAATTATACGGTTAAGTGTAATATAATTAATTTAGCTATAATTTTATTATTATTAATAATCGGCTTATTATAAAAAAGAAACGATTACGCGGCGAACGAAAATAATTTATAAAATTTTAATGTATTTTTATTTTAAACTTATTAAAACTAAAATTAAAACGAACTTAACGATTTAAAACTTACATTATTAATAAAAACTATTAAAAACTTTAATAACGAAAATAATAATAACGAAAAATTAAATAACGAACAATTAATATAATAAGCGTTATTAACGATATTAAACTTACTGTTATTTAAAAATATACTTTAATATATTAATAACATGGCTAATACTTTAAAACAAGTTAATATATAAGTATAGTTTACTTTAATATAGTAATAGCTTACTAATCTTACCTTAAAACGTGATAATTTTAACCAGAAAAGAATTTAAGAACGAATAAAAAAAAATTAACTCCTTTACCGTATTTAAGAGCTAAAGGTAACTGCTATAGTTAAAATAAAATAAAATTAATTATTTTTAACGTTAACCTTAACGTATTAATTAATAATGGTGGAATTAAAAGGGTTTAAACTAAATTTACTTATATACGATAAAAAAAAATTATTTTACGGGTTTTTAACTTAAATAAGAGTTTTTTTCGAGTTTTATTAAGTATTAATTTCGATAAATAACGTTAAAGTTAAATGTATTAATTAAATATTTAAAGGAAAAACTTTAAATATATACGAGCTTTATATTATAAATTGATAAAAACCGAACGAAAAATAAAAAAAAAAAATTAAAGAAATATTCGAAAATTATATAAATTTTAAATAGAAAATTATTAACTGGTTTAAGGATTTAAATTGAAATTAAACGGTAAAGTAACGAATAATGTTTTTAGTATAAATTAAGTTTATAGTAATTTATATAATGGAATTTAAATAATTAACGGTTTATATTATTATTATAAACGTCGAACTTATACCAGTTTATTTTAAAGGATTAAAACTTAATATTAAAAAGGAATTATATAAAGCCGATCGATTAGTTATTTTTAAAAAGTATACTTTTATAATAATTAAAATCGATAACCGTAACTTTACTTTTCGACGAAAAATATATAAAAAAAATAATTATCGAGTTAATTAAAGATAAAAAAAAATAAAATTAAATACGTTTTACGGAACTTATTTAAAACTTATAAACGTTAATAAAATTATAAATGGTAAAAAAAATAAAAGCATAATTAAGTGTTATAATTATTAAAAAATAGGACATTATAAAAATAAATGTAAAAGCCTTTAACGATAGCTTAAAGTGTTAAAATTAACAGTTAAAGCTCGTACTATAATAAAAGTTAAAATTACGATAATTAAGATTATAAGTTATACGTTAACGAATTAAACGAATTATTACGATAATAATTATTAAATTTATTTATTAAATAAATAAAGTAATGGTTATTTTTTTTTAAATAACGAAAAGAAAAATAACAATAACGATAAATGTGTTTGTAAAAAAGTATTTATTTATTTTTAATATTTATAAGTGTGTGTTTAATATTTAACTACGAAAAAAAGCTAGGAGGTTATTTTTAAAGGATGTATATATTATATATTAGTTTTATACGATTTATATAAGGATATTACCTTAAAAATCTTCCCTAATAACGAGAAGTTAAAGGATAAAATATTTAATGTAAAAGAGTAACTTTAAAAATATAAAAATTAAAAACTATTTTTATATAAGCTTAATAATTTTAATTTAATAAACGATACTTATAAAATTTATAAAAAATTTAAATAAATTAAAAGAATTTATAAAAAAAAATGGAAAGAATTAATATATTAAAAGCAGTATAAAAATAACATTAAAATACCGCGGTAACTTTAAAATAAAAAGTTAGGATAAATAATAAAAAAATTAAAAGATAAAAAAAAAAACGATAATTATAAATAAATGTGATAACGTTTTTTAGTATTCGTTTATTTAAAACTTTATTTTCGATTATTTATTAATTTATAATAATTATAAAGGCTATTAAAAAGTATCCACTTTTATAAAAAAACTTACGTGAATATAATATTTAAGTATATTAAAAACTACGAATTTAAGGAAAAAAATTTGAATGATTATTTTTATTTAAAAATTAATGTATATAAAAGTAAATATCTTTATATTAAAACTTATATAAGGTTTAAATTAAGAATTCTAAGGATTTAAAACTTAAAGTATAAAGATTATAAGAAAATTTTATAGGTATTTTATAGCTTAAATTATTATTTATATTATATATTAAAAAAAATTAAATATAAATTATAATTAAATTATAATAATTAAGTTTATTAGCACGATAAAATAAAGAGTGTTATAATAAAAATAACAAGTTAAAAAACAATTAAAATAACCTTATTTACTAACTAATTATAAGATTATATTTATTAACGAACGATATAAATAAATTATAAAAATAATTTATATAAAGTTTATACGGTGTAAAAAGTAAAAGCTTAAAAAAAGTATTAGGAAAAGGTAATTAAATAAATTAACTTTAAAAACGAAGATACGATTATAAAAACGTTAAAAAAGGATTATTAAAAAGCCCTAAAAAAGCTAAATATAACTTTAATATAAACGATAAAAAACGACGAAAGTAACTGCTTAAAAAATAATAAATTAACTAAAAAACTAAAAAAATCTTTAAATTAATTATAAGTTAGAATGGTTTATTTAAAGTTATAATAATTTAAAATGGAAATAAAATTTAAGCTTTAATTAATTTAACGGTAACGATTAATTATATATACCTAAAAATTATTAATAAATATAAGGTATTATATAAAAATAAAAAAATAATTTATTTTTATATAAATTTAAACGGATTAATTATAACTTATAATAACGAAATAATACGAAAAAAAATTATAAATCTTATAATATTTATCGATAATTATAAAGAGTAAATATAGTTTGATATAATAAATATAAGGAATGAAAAAGTTATTCTTAAAAAATTATGGTTTAAAGTTAGTAACCCTTAAATCGATTAACCAATAAATAAAATTTAATGGGAAAAACTAAAAAATTAAAAAGTTTAAGCCATTTTAAATTAAAAAAAACTTAACGAACGTAAGATTTATAAATTATTAACATATAAATAATTATAAAAAGTAATTAAAATGTATATACTTTTACGAAAAAAAAAGTAAAATAAAATGTTTTTAATATTAAAGGAATATAGGAAAAATTTCCGATAAGTTTTTTAAAAGAATTAGTTAATTCTAGATGAATTACTAGAATATATAATGTTTAATTATTATATTTTACTTAAGGAAAGAAAATACTTAAAGATTAAATAAATATATCGTTTAAAAAAACGATAATATAAAGTATATAAAAAATAAGTATAAAACTTAAAAAAAAAAAAATTTCTTAAAATATTAAAATTATTAATTAAATATTAATGTATAATAGTATTTAAGCTTAAGTTAAATAAAACATTAAAACTTAATAAAAAAAAAAAACCTTAATATTAAATCGTTTAAAATTATTAACACTTTAATAATATTATAATAAAAAATAAATATACTTTATTATAATAAAAACATAATATAAAACGAATTTATAAAATAAAATACTTTACTATATTAAACGTTTAAAATGAATTTTATAAAATATAAATAGCAGAAAAAAAAAAATAGAAAATAATAATATAAATATTATTTAATTATTTTAAGTTTTTAATAATACTATAAAAACTTACGAACGTATTAATAACTTTCTAATATATAATAAAGATTTATTTTTAAGAATACTTTAACGAATTTATTTTTATTTTTATTAACGATATTTTAGTATATTTAAAAATTTATAAAAAGCATTTAAAGAATAAAAAAAAGGTCCTTTAAAAGCTTTTAAAACATGGAATTTTAATTGAACCTAAAAAATGTTAATAAAAAAAATAAAACGTGGATTTTCTAGGATACATTATTACGTTAAGTCGTATTTAAATTTAAAAAGAAAAAATCAAGCAAGTTAAAAAATGGGAAAAACTATAATTTATTACGGATGTTTAATTATTTTATAGATTTATAAATTTCGTATAAAATATAATTAAAGGCTTTAATAATATAGTAAAATTAATAATAAATATTACGAAAAAAGAAAACTTATTATTTAAGTTTACTAAAAAAATAAAAAAGGTTTTTTAAAAATTAAAAAAAGGTATTAATTAACGTATTAATTTACATGTTACCTAATCTAAATAAAAAAAAAAAACTTTATATTAACGTTTTAAAAACAAGTTATAAAAGGACTTTAAAATAATTAAAAAAAAATAAAAAATAACACTTAATAACTTATTACTTAAAGTTATTTTAAAAACTTAAACTATAATATTAAATATACGATAAAGAACTTTTAATTATAATTAACGGATTAAAGTATTAAAAACTATATTTAATAGGAATTAAAAAACTAATGTTAATCTTTTTAAATTATAATAACTTTAAAACCTTTATAACGATAAAGGAACTATTATTAAAACAATAAAAATGAAAAAAAAATATATTAAATTATTTTAATTTTTACATTTATTATGTTAAAAAAAAAATAAATATTTAAGCTAATATTTTTAATTAATTATAAAAACATAGTTTAAAAATTTAAAAAAAAATGGTTAAATGTTTTAAAAGATCTCCGAAGGAATATTAAAATTATATAAAATAATTATTAATTTAAAAAAGATATAACGATTTTAATAAGTTATAACGTAAAAAAAATAAGAAAGGTTTTTAAATAAGGAGGGAATTTTAACTTATAATAATAAAACGTATATATTAAAAATATTATAAGAAAAAATTATTAAAAAATGTTATAAATATTTATTTTATAAATATTAAAGAATTTATAAAATTATAATACGATTTTTAAAAGATTATAATTTCCCTAAATTATACCGAATAATTAAAAAAGTACTTAAAAAGTGTATACAATATAATAAAGCTAAAGTAAAACGACATAAACTTTACGAATTACTTTAATTAATGGAAATATTAAATATATTATAAGATAAAATAGTTTAAGATTTTATTACGAAGTTATTTAAGTTAAAAAATCTTATAATATTTATTAAATACGATAATATTTAAGTAATTATTAACCGATTTATTAAATATATGTACTTTATTTTATATTAAAAATTTAATATAACGAAATAATTTACGTACGTTTTTTTATGGAAAGTTTTCAATAAACACGGATTATTACAAGAAATTACATTAAATAAAAATAAGTTTTTTACCTTTAAGTTTTAAAAGACTTTTATTAAAAGGATTAAAATGAAATAAAAGCTTTTTATTTTAAACTATTCGTAATTAAACGGTTAAACGGAACGTTTAAACTAAATTATTAAGTAATATTTTAAAATATACGTTAATTAATAATAAAATAATTAAGTAAAATAGTTATTAATAAGTTAATTCAGTTATAATATATTAATTAATAAGCAAATAATAATTTCACCTCATAAAACTTTATACGAATAAAAGGTTAAAATAAAAAAAGAAAAAAAAATAAATAAAAAATATTTACATTTATTACATTAACTTTAAAAATAAAAACCTTTAAAACGAAAATAAAAAAACTACATTAAAACCTGTAAAAAAAACTATAATTTTTATAAAATAAAATAACTAAATATTATAACTTTAAAAAAATTAAAGGATTAATCTTTTAAAAGGAAAATAAAGTTTATTTATTACGATAAAAATAAAATATAATAAAAAATACATTATAAATATAAACGAAAAAATTAAACGAAAAGTTTAATTATAAAAAACTTGAACTATTTAAGGTTAAAAAGGTGTTATTTAAACTTAATTATAAACTGTTATTATTAAAAAATATAAGGATTTATTTTATTAAATATATTTCTTTATTTAAACTAACACTAGAAAATGTACCACTTAAAATTAATTTCAAAATGGAAAAAAACCGAAACGAAAAATACGATATTAAAATTATATAAAATTTTAAAATTAATAATAGTTAGCTTAAATATTTTATTAAATGGTTAAACTATATAAAAGAAAATAATATATAGAAACTAATTAAGTATTTAAAAAACGAGCGTATAAAGTTTTTACTTAAAAATTTCTATCAATAAAACTTAAACCGATTATTAACGGTAAATTAAAGTTTATTTCTTTAAGGAAAAAATCGGCGAAAAGGTTAATTTTAAAAGCGGCGGTAATTTTTGCTTTTATTTAGTTTTTTTCGGTTTTTACTTTTTTTAAGCGATTTAAATTATATTTTTTTTTTAAGATTTAGAGAGCGCGACGTTTTAATAGGTTCTTTTAATAACGAAAGCGTTAAAAGGCGTTAATTTTTTAGGACATTTTTTTTTAAAAGCGAAACAACTTATTTTTAACGTTTTTTTATTTTTTTTTGATTTTAGTTTAGGCGGAGTTAATTTATTAAAAGGATAATATAGTATTTTAATTAGGACGATTATTATAAGATAAAAAAAAGGATTAAGTGTAGTTTTTATAGGACGGGATGTTAGTAATTATAAAACAGGAAAAATTAACGGTAAAGTAATATAAATAAAGGAAAACTTTAATTTTTTTTTTAAAAATATAAGCAGCTTAAATAATTTATTGCGTCTTTTAATTAAAACGAAGTCTTAAATTTAATTTTTATATTTTACCTATTATTATTAATAAAAGAAAGGAAAATAAAAAAGAATAAATAACTTACTAAAAATCTTTAGGATAAAGATTTTAAAAAAAAAAATAATGTTATAAATTAATACGGCTTAAAAGGCTATAATAAAACCTAATAGAAAAATAAGGACCAATCGATGGAGGGTTAAACTAAATAATTATATAATAGTAATTTAAGGAATTTAAATTATAAAAATTAAAGAAAGTAATTTAAGGAATTTAAATTATTTAAATTAAAGGAAATAATTTAAAGGATTTAAATTAAAGGGATTAGAAAAAATGTATAAAAAATAAAAAAGGATATAAATTAGAAGGGTTTTTTATATAATTAATTATTTTTTTATATAGCTTTTAATTTAAGTTTATTGCTAATTTCTATTATTAATAAAGAGAAAGATACTATGTTTTTTTTAACGATCTTTATTATTATTCGT
The DNA here is from genome assembly GCA_022984935.1 of Hypoxylon sp. NC1633. Classification (NCBI taxonomy): domain Eukaryota; kingdom Fungi; phylum Ascomycota; class Sordariomycetes; order Xylariales; family Hypoxylaceae; genus Hypoxylon; species Hypoxylon sp. NC1633. Next base: position 322 of record JAJLYQ010000077.1, on the reverse strand, counting down.
ATATACGTACTATTACCTTTAAATTAAAACCCTTAATGTTTAAATAGTAAACATATTTATATACTTTTTATATAAAGCGTAACTTTACTAGTGTAACTCCGGTTAAGTAAAGGTTTATCACATTTAAAACCTTTAATTTAAAAAAAATCGGTTATTAAATAAACTATTAAAGTGTTTAAATTTTAATTTTTTAAGTATTTTATTTATTATAATAAAGCTTATAATTTTATTAAAAATAAATTTAGTTTTTAATTATTTATATTATTTTTAATGTAAAAGTTAAGTGGTTTTAAGTAAATTATATATATAAATATTTATAAGT
>JAJLYQ010000076.1:0-97549 GCA_022984935.1 Hypoxylon sp. NC1633 | reverse complement strand
CTAACCCTAACCCTAACCCTAACCCTAACCCTAACCCTAACCCTAACCCTAACCCTAACCCTAACCCTAACCCTAACCCTAACCCTAACCCTAACCCTAACCCTAACCCTAACCCTAACCCTAACCCTAACCCTAACCCTAACCCTAACCCTAAGCGCGGATTGGAGCGCGCGCCATCATCCGGGGCTTGACTGGTACCTGAGTACCTGCTAAGATAAGCTTCAGCCAATTAGATTTCCGCGACACCCCTCGCCACATGTTAAGCCACTTTACCACCCTCCTTTTGATTTTAATATAAGTTAGTTCGGGGGGTATTAGTTTACATTAAGCTTTAATCCGCCCCTATATATTTAACCGTTTTAAATATAAAACGATACATTAAATAAAAAAAAATAATTCGTAAAATTCGTATAATTTAATTAATTAAATGTTATTTATAGCTTAACGTTTAAATTTTTGCTTAAATTATTATATTATTAGCTTTAATTAAGTTTAATTTTATTATCGATTTTAATTTAATATATATAATATATTTAATTTAAATAAATATATATTTTAATTTTAATAACGTTATATAACTTTAAAAATATCACGTAATTATTTTAAAATAATTAATTAATTAAAAAACTAATATTATTTTAAAATTAAATTAAATGCGTTTTATCTTTTTATTTAATTAATAAACTCGGTTTTTTAATAATTAATAAACGTTATTAAATTTTATCGGTTAAATACCGACTTTTTATTTAGCCGATAAAAATAACGTTAATTAATTACATTTAGTTTTATACGGTATATTAATAAATAAAAGCTTTTAATTAATTAAATTAAATGATATAAATGAACGAAATTAAAATAAAAAAAATAAAAAAAGTATATTAAGCTTATTTTTATAAAAAAAGGTTTTAAAATATTCCTGTAATTTTATTAATTAACTAAACTTATTAATTAAAAACGAACTAAAGCTTAATATAAATTAATACTTTTTAAATTAACTTAAAACTTTGTTTTAATAAATACGTATTTTTTAATAATAAAATAAGGTACGTACTTTTTATAATACTCTTTTATAAAATTTTAAGGTTAATAAAAATTAATTTAAGCTTATTTAATAATAATTTATAAATAACTTTTACGGCTATTTATTTTTAAGAAATAATTTAAAATAAACTCGTTATTAAAAAATGGTTTAAAATAAACTCGCTATTTTATTACGGTTACCGCCGTACTGTATTAAATACCGATCGTAAGTCACATGATATCGCTTAATTAACTGCCTTAAATTTAGGGTTAAAACATTTAGTATTATACCAGCCTTAAATGAGCATTATCCTAAAACTTAACGGTCGCATTTTAAAAAACTTTCTGTAACCTTTTACTTATTTTATTATTTTTACAGATGCATAAATGGCGATTCTATTCAATTCGTTTACAGTATTGTACGCCATTACTTCCGAGGCTTAACCGGTACTTAAATACCTGTCAATCCCGATAAGCCTTATCTTCAACCAATGAGATTTCCGCGACACCCTCCGCCACAACTAAGCCACTCGAGGGGTCTCCTGAATTTAATATAAAGCTTCGCTTTGATTAGAGACAAATCTTTTAAAGATAAGATAAGAGGTACGTATCACCACTCCATCCATTTCCATTGATTAACCTGATTAAATGCGATGCGATTGACTGCGAATTTAATTGAATGTAATGACTGTGAATGAATGCAATGACTGTAAATGCGATTGACTTCGATTTCATTGAATGCGCAGCTTGCAATTATCGTATACGCCTACTGTAGTACATCATAAGGCTGGAAATATACTTCGGTACTAGATAAGGCTTATCTCCAACCAATAGAATTCCCGCGACACCCCTCCGCCACCCACAAGCCACTTTGCTACCCTCCTGAATTTAATATAAAGCTACGCTTTGACAAGTACTTCGTACTATTAAGGTACGTACCTTTTGCGACGACACATGTTGGTATAGTTATGTTACATGATGAATCCGAATAACTACCACACTGTCTCACTCTGTCACTCTCAATCTGTCAATCTGTCACTCTGTCAACTCCGTCAACTCTGTGAACATTATGTCCGCACCTTCCCTTGATGTACCTTCCACTTGCCATATATACATTGCGGACCAAACTCATTCTCAATTAACGTGTTTCAGCCCATGTGGTCAAGTCGTAAGGCACGTACACCATTACGCTCAAGTGAGCTGGTTCGATTCTTCTGTAAGGCGCATTGCAAGTGCAAGCACAGCAGAAGGTTCCTGGTGTATCTACGATCATGACCATATGTCGTTGATATCTAGACACTGTATCTCAATCTCTTTCTACAAAAACAATACCAATTACTTCAATATGCCGTCAGACCCTCAATCTCTTGTTCGTGATAAGAACATGACTATACCCGATAGTCAACAGTCTACCCTTTTGACCGACGATGAATCCAATATCGCGTCAAACCACGTTCGGGATAAGAATATGGTCATACCCGACAGTCAACAGTCTACCGAACTGAGCCAAGATGAATCCAATATCGCGTCAGACCCCGTTCGGGATAAGAATATGGTCATACCAGACAGTCAACAGTCTACCCAACTGAGCCAAGACGGGAGTAGTCAACCCAATCTAGTGGACGGCCTACCATACAGTCAACAGTCTACCCAACTGAGCCAAGACGGGAGTAGTCAACCCAATCTAGTGGACGGCCTACCATACAGTCAACAGTCTACCAATCTAAACCAAGACGGGAGTAGTGAAGACCAACCCAATCTGGTGCAAGGCCATCAATCTATTCGTGAGGATACGGTCATACCAGATAGTCAACCATCTCCTCCTCATCTAAACCTGGAGGGCCCTCAATCTATTCGTGAGGATATGGTCGTACCCAACAGCATGGCCAACACCGAAGACGATATTCTTAGTTGGGAGAGCCCCGAAGAAGATCTGCCCGATTCTATTTTAACCGAAGATCAGGAGAATGTTTCACCATCCGACAGCTCTGACCAAGATCTGTATATCCCAGATTCAACAGATGAGGATGACGATTAGCAAACAGCTTTTCCGAAAGGAATGAATATAGTATCTTATTTCCAGTCCTGACCCATCGATAGTCTAATACAATAACTATTGAACAAATGTTGGACTCCTCCCAAGACTCATCGTCTACAACTGTCAACTCCAACCAAGCATACCCGACGCCTGCTACCGTGTTAACCTACCACTTATTGAAATGAAACGAAAAGCTCACCTGAAACGTAGACGCTGACACACCCCACTTGTGGCATACGTTCCTGCTTGGCTTATTCCGCAGCGCTGATGATGAAAGGGAATAAGGCGTCATGAGAGCCGCAAGCTTGGGTCTTCCAAAACTCGCTCTGCGACAGGTCGCGCTTGATGGTTTTGTTGTTGCTACCGCTGCTACTCCGCATACCTCAAGGAGGATTTCGGAATTTGTTGCCAGACTTCCATTGTCGGCATCGATTACACCACCGAGGGTTTTCGATTTGTAAAGGTCCAGGTTTGGGATGTAAAATAAATATATAGACATGCAAAGACTGGCGAATGTAGGTAGTTAAAAAGTTATTAGGTGACTCATCCGGCAAGAGAATAGGGTCATAAGTAAGTTAAAGTTGGAGGTGAACTCTATTATAAAGAGACTTTTAACTTTAAAAACACTGTTTTCATTTAATCTCGGCGTTATATATACCTAAAATGGGTTAGGGTTAAAATAAAAAAGAACATTCTCTTTAATAGTAGTAATAGTAGTATTGTACGCCAGGAGGCCACGAGACTGGCTATTACAATTACCACCGGAGTTTTTGAACTGTTGCGAAGCCACAGAATACTTCGACAAGATATGCCCACCTTCCCAGGAAAAAGGTAAGTGGTGTTGTGACGACAGGGACTTCAGGAGACGGCAGGAACAGGAGGCTATCCTAGAGGCGGAAGAGGAGCAAGGGGACCTTGAGATAGCGGTTCACAGCGGACCACACACTGATATTCCTTTCTTGTTGTCTTTGGAAGAGGAGGACAATATCAACCACAAAACCCACAGAAATACACAGCCACGGGCTCTGATCGTGGATGACCAAGGCTTCCACGAAAGCCCCAACTAGTACTAGGGAATCAAAAGTCGTGATATCCCACGGCCAGGTCGAGACTAGGCCTATTGACAAGTAGGGATCGCCAGTCATGGTTGAGCCCACGGCGGCAATGTTGAGCATTTTAGTACATTACCTACCTACCTAGGTAAGGTAGGCAGTTTCGTGTATATTGGAGCTTGCCAACAGACGTATAACAAATAAAAAATGACAACAGTAACCACAGCATATCACAGCTACCCAGAACATCCTTTGAGAGATAAAGCTACGCGCAGGGAAGAATTATACTACATCAATAACAACTTATTCAACAAATCTTAACCAGAAACGTTTGCCTCATGGCCTTTAATCTGCCATCCATACGACTAGTTAGGTGAGGTGCTCGGAGACTGATAGTACGGTAGGGGGAACTGGTGATTAGTTTTAAGGCTTGCGCAAGGGTGGCAAGGGTGACAAGGCTTGCAAGGAATGTCTTGAACAAGCAGTAAAAGCGCTATGTATCCCGCATACTATTTTATATGGTAAGGTACGGAGAAGCCCGTCAAAAGTCGTGCCCGTACAATACTTGGCGCCATCTGGCAGCACATCCACCGCCACCTGCAAGTGTAGCTGCCAGGTCTTGGCAGAGTTGCAGAGTCACTTGAAGTACCTGACCAGGCAGCTGGCGGCAGCCCCACCCTCAGCTGTCAGCCGAATACCCTATAGACCCGCTGTCGCTCCCCTGGAATTTGAAGCCATCGCCAACACCAGTTACAACTACCGTTACAATTGAATTCTATGGCGATCGCCTCATACCACTTCTACCTCTTCAATTTACTGTAAATAGCCTTTCAATTCAAATCTTTCGCTTCTTCAACACCTTCAACAGCACCTTCAACTCCTACAATAGCTACAGCCCAGTCGACACAGGTATGTCAACCACCTCAAGTAATTCAAGCCAGCTGATTCAATACAACACAGGTCAACCTTTGAATCAATTCAGGTATGTCAAGCATATACGCGACAAGCAATCCTAGCCAGCTATTTAAAACTAGGTCAGTCTTCAATACAGGTCTAATCAGGTCAACCAGGTAAATCAAATCAACTAAGTCAGGGTCAATCAGGTAAGACAAGTCAGGTAAGTCAAGCAGGGCAAATTAGGTCAACCAAGTAAAGTAATAGTAAACAATAAACGCGTACGCAATGTTTACCTTAGCAACGGGATAATTCATATAATTTGCATAAATGTCCAAATATTATTGTACTGAAGTATTTTCATTTTTCTTGTTCATACCCTCCGTACGCACACTGATTTCGCACGTAAAGTCGTGCCAAGTCGGGGGCACGGCTTGGGTCGAAACAGAGATGTGTCTGGTTACGGGAATACGGAACGGTCCGCAAAATCGGCTCGCTCCCCTCATTTATAGGCGTTGTGCCCAGGTGGTAATTTGGAGTACGGTGCTGTACCCTGAATCCATCCGCATCCCTATCTACATATGTACCCCGTGGGAACCCCGGAACCTACATCTCAACAATCCGCCAATCTTACCAATAGAAAGATCTTTTTCTCCCTAAACTCCGCGCTCCGAGAGACCGGTAGGCCAGCGTCAGATAACGAAACCGTGCAACTGGCCTATTAATGGCAGGGCACCACGTGCGGCCTTTACGATTCTGGACTGTAATACAGTACAATACTTACATCATATTATAAATGATAATGGGCGCCCACGCCCATGAATCCGGGGTCCGTCTTTAGACCTCAAGAATTTACAGAGCGCGCAATATTCGTAGACAACAACTATTACTTACCTACCTACGTACCTGCCTCAGTGAATTACAATCCTGATGGGGGACCAAATGACAATTACCGCGCTCGCGGACATCATTAGGAAGCAAGCAGAGATCCTCGAGACAAGTTTGCCGCGCCAAGCTTACACAGACTACCATGGCGATAAAAGCCTCAGCATCGCAAGGTCAACGCTCCTTGAAGCATGCGACAAACTGAACCATCTGGTAACAGGTCCTATAGAATGGTCAGTATTGACCGAACATTGACCGAACATACATACCACCTTCAAATCTATTTCGTATGGGTAGAGTGTGAAGCTAACAGAATCACAGTACGCAACCTCTCAACCACAACCTAATCTTGGTGGCTCGTGAGATCACGCACATGACAAACTTCCGCCCACTCCAAAACCTCCAAAACACAGAGCAAGACTCTATGAGAATCCTATTCATCCTTTGACCAGCCCCTGAACCCAACCCTAACGGAAAAAGCAGACGTGATGGGCATAGCCCAAGGCCACCGCGTGCACGCGGCGCTACAGTATGCGTGCCACTTCCAGCTGGCGTCCTTCATCCCGGCGGACGGGACGCCAGTGCCGTACGCGGATTTGGCGCGTGATGCCGGCGTCGATGTCTCGCAGTGCACGCGCCTGCTGCAGCTGCTTATCTCGTACCATATCTTCCGCGAACCTGGCAGCCGCATGGTCGCGCACAACCGAAACTCCCGCGTTCTGCTTGACGAGGACACCGGAGCCGCCGTCGAGTGGCTGACCCAGGAGTCGCTGCGGTCCAGCGCGTTCTTCACCGAGGCTAGGGCCATGAGCCGACGTTGGTCTACGGGCGGCGGAGGTGTCGGCGTTGGTGCGGGTGTGGGCGTGGCGGGGAGAGCGCCGGTGGTGGTCGGCGGTGCGGCGAATCAGAGGCAGGGTGCGGGTGAGCTTGGCCTCGCGTATGGCGGCTTGGAACAGCCAGCGCTTGGCTTCCACGCGCAGATGCGGCAGACGACAGCCGAGTCGCTGCAGGCGGACCGATATGCGCGGGCCATGGCGGGCATGGCGAAGCGGCGGCAGCTCAGCGTAGAGCACCTGGTCTCCGGGTTCGACTGGGTGTCACTCCCCTCTGGTTCGACTGTGGTCGACGTCGGGGGCGGTAACGGGCATTGTTCAAAAGCTATCGCGGCGGTCAACTCGACGTTAAAGTTTGTGGTGCAGGATGCGAACACGGCGTTCGGAGAGGCAGTCGATGCGGACGTGGAAAATGAAGGGGGCCGGCTGCAGTTCATGACGTACGACTTCTTCACACCACAGACGGTGGAGGGAGATGTTTATCTTCTGCGACGCGTGCTGCACCACCACTCGGGCCAGGACGCAGTCCGCATACTGCAGGCGCAGCTTTGCGCTGTGAGGAAGAAGTCCAGCGCAAGAATCGTGGTTATGGACAACGTCGCGATACACAGCGGCACACTGAGTACGCTTGAGGAGCGCAAGACCAGGTATCTTCAATCGAGCCCATTTCCGTCTGTTTTCACTGGGTCGGGCTAATCTTGTTTACCCAGAACACTTGATATTGCGATGATGGCTCTCTTTAACAGCGTCGAGCGCGACCTGGACGACTGGAAGCAATTGTTCCGGGTCGCAGACCCCAAGCTAAATCTCGTCAACGTTACGAAACCGTTCGGTAGCGCCCTGGCCGTGATGGAGCTTTGGCTGGAGCAGACATAGGCGATCGGTTTCTAGCCGCAGTCTGGTTGTTTATCGAAGATCATGAAATTGTTTAAGAATCTAGTAAAGGAAAATTGTAATAATGCTTGGGTAGACTGGTGTGATTGGTCTATGAAATCTGCTTGAGAGGGGCTATAGGGGGCTGGATAGATGCAGATTCGTCAGGTATCGACGTGATTTAACCCTAAGGTCTATAGGTACCTTTACTTACCTAGATACCTACCTAGGTAACCTGTATTAAATTAGTATGCTACGGCTTGACTGGTAATGATCTGGGTCATAAGACAGTAAGGGCGTAAATAGGTAGCAGGTCAATGGGTTCGGGCATATTAGGCCAGCATTACTTCGGAGAACTTGGATAAATCCATATACCATCAACGGCCCTCGAGGCGAGTGAAGGATTTCTTAGATTCCATAGCGACTGGCACTTCCCAAATGATTATTTGAGATGGGTCCTATGACAGCTCTGAGGACGTAAGCGCATCGGGATTTGCAAGTCTGTTCATTCTGAGATACTATGGCGCTATGCATCAAGATTAGCTCGAATCTAATACAATACTGAAAGAACCGATGTACTCACCGTTAAGTGACATGCCCATTTCCTCCCAAATTCTCCCAAATCCTCTCTGAACCCTGATTAAATAATTGTTGGACGCCTGGATCGGTTTAATCAGAATCACCACGGCCACGATTCAATCTAAAATCAAGAGATCAGATCCGCCACATTCATCGGCATCTCATCGATCTGAGTAGAGTAATACACTAGGCGTCTGTTAGCATCAACGAAGTAGTAGTAAGGGGCCTGGTGGTTCACCCACACTCGATATCTCGAAGGATTCGAACGTCTTCACTCGTGACGAAGTTGATTGCGACACCCTTGCGACCGAATCGTCCACTTCTACCGATACGATGGATGTAATTCTCTCGGTTGCTAGGTAGGTCATAGTTGATGACCAGACTGACTTGTTGAACGTCGATACCACGTGCCCAGACATCGGTTGAAATTAAGACCCTGCTGTTGCCTTGTCTAAAGTCCTGCATGATGCTGTCTCGCTCTTTCTGAGGCATGTCTCCGTGCATACTGCTCACGGTGAAGTTTGCCTCGCGCATCTTATCCGTCAACCAGTCTACCTTGCGCCTGGTGTTGCAGAAGATGACAGCCTGGGTGATAGTGAGGGTGTCGTACAGGTCACATAGTGTATCGAACTTCCAATCCTCTTTCTCGACCGCGATGAAGTATTGCTTGAGACCTTCGAGCGTCAGCTCATCACGCTTGACGAGAATGCGCACTGGATCGGTCATGAACTTGGTGGTCATGTCGAGGACGTCGTAAGGCAGAGTAGCTGAGACGACGACGACTTGGGTCGCAGGAGGCAAATATCGGTAAACATCGTATATCTGCTCTCGGAAACCTTGGTTAAGCAATTCGTCAGCTTCGTCGAGGACGAGCATCTTGATCTGGCGGGTTCGCAAGTGACGACGACGAATCATATCCGCTACTCGGCCCGGGGTGCCGGAGACGATATGTTGGCCATAGTCGAGCTTTCGAATGTCCTCTCCCACGTTCGTTCCACCGATACAGGCGTGGCACTGAACATTCATGTAGTCGCCGAGGGCCATAACCACCGACTGAATCTGAGTAGCAAGTTCGCGAGTCGGGGAGAGTACCAGAGCTTGGGTTTCTCGAATCGCGGTATCGATGACTTGCAGCATAGAGATGGAGAAGGTAGCAGTCTTGCCAGTGCCGGATTGAGCTTGCGCAATGGTATCGCGACCCTTGCAGATCTGGACTATGGCTCGAGATTGAACGGCCGAGGGAGACTCGTAGCCATACGCGTAGATGCCGCGGAGGAGATTTTCTGTGTGGAAATCGACAATCAGTCTAAGTATTCGCGACTTAGGGTTAGTTAGATAGGTAGATAGTCTTACCCTTCAAAGACATAGACTCGAAAGTCGGATGGACGGTCACCTCTTTGGAAGTGGAAAACTCCATCTTCTCGTCGGCGCGACGATCAATACCGCCGCCTTCTGCCATGATGAAGTAGGCCTTGTCAAGTTCACAACGAAGTTAGGAGATGGAGACGGAACAGTACGCAATTTGTCAAGGTTGAGGGATTGAAAGATGAGGCGAAAGAGTAGAAAACGAAAACCAAAGGCCAGGACTTTTGCTCTGAATTTTTATGGAGAAGGTGGAGAGCTAATTTGGAAGGTCGGTAGGTGTGACTAAGGACCCTGTGATTGGTCCCGGACAGAATAAAATCAGGCTTTACCTCTATCGACCAATATTTTATTCATCTTCTTACTTTGCTCACCTTCTTCGCCCTCTTCCCTAAAACTTTAATCTACAGGAGATTGACGAATTGAATCAAATCGAAACCCAGGTTGAGGGCAGAGTCATCCTGCAAAATCCTTGTTCTAGTTTGATTACTCCCCTTCTTCATCAAGATGCTCTTAGAAGAGCAGAGATTCCTGCACGAGGACCTCGAGCGTCTTGAGCAGGGTATCTCGGATCGAATTGGCGAAGAGCCTAAACACGTTAGTCCTCTACAACTCTGATTTGCCAAATTCACATTGCCAACTCTACTCTGCAGATACGCGATCGCTTAGCGCGTGACCACCAGATAGCACAGTTCCTTGATCGCATATCGTCACAGTCGACCAAGCTCTTAACCATATATCGCGATGCGGATGGCTCGAGATCGCGCGAGATCCAGCAGATTGGCGGTGGAGATCCCATGGACGAATTCTACAAGCAGCTTACCGACATAAAAACCTTCCATTCAAAGTACCCCAATGGGCCTGTCGAGAATCTCGAGCGCGCATACCGCCCCAAGAGGGGACCCGACGCCGAGTCACTACCGAGTATCGTGGACACCATGTTCACCGGCGAAGAAGCCTACGGTCGATTCTTCGATCTACATTCCTGCCACGAGATGTATCTCAACCTTCCTGGCGTCAAGAGACTAAGCTATCTTCAATACTTGGAATTGTTTGACAACTTTGCCCCAGGTGTTGGCGGACTGAAAAGATCCGAGAAGCTGACTGACCAATACTTCAGCTATGTCGGTCAGCTCGCTCTGGATCTCGAAAACTTCATGAGGAAGACCAGACCTTTGGAAAACGTGGCCAAGGTCGTTTCTGACTTTGACAAAGAGTTCGAAACTGCGTGGGAGAAGGATGAGATTGCGGATTGGAAAAATGAAGAATCTAATGGGAAGCCCAACGGCACGAACCATGCTTCGACGGCTGAAGCCCTATGGTGCGACGACTGCGAAAAGGAATTCAAAAATGAGAACGTTTACAAGGGCCACCTCTCAGGCAAGAGGCACACAAGAGCTGCAGCAGAGAGGGCCAAGAGATTGGAAGGTGGATCAGAAAACGAAGGTGTCGCGTCCAATGGTCCTGGGAAGGGATCAACGTCGCCGTATCGGCTGAAAGAACGCGCCATTGCAGAACGGGAATTCCGCGTGAAGCGCCTCGCGAGCTCGATGAGTACCGAACGGAGTGACACTCGAGTAAATGTTGAGCGAAAGCAGGGCATGACGGAGCGCGAGAGGCAACAGGAGTTGGAGAACCTATTTAACGCTACCACCACCACGACTCAAGCCAGGGACGCCGAAGAAGGCGAGGACGACGACGACGAAGATAGGATCTACAACCCGTTGAAGCTGCCACTCGCCTGGGACGGAAAACCTATTCCGTTCTGGCTGTATAAGCTACACGGATTGGGCGTCGAGTTCCCCTGCGGGGTGTGCGGCAACTTCGTCTATATGGGACGGAGAGCCTTCGATAAGCATTTCAATGAGGCAAGACATATCTACGGCTTGAAATGTCTGGGAATCACCAATACGAGCCTCTTCCGAGACATTACAGGTATTGATGAGGCGCTGAGGTTATGGGAAAAGATACAAAAGGACAAACGCAAAGACAAGGTGGACGACGCAAGCGTAGTGCAGATGGAGGATGCCGAAGGCAATGTCATGCCTGAGAAGGTATACTATGATTTGCAGAAGCAAGGCTTGTTGTAAGTAAGGACGTAGGTAGGATGTGTAACAATATCCATTGACTTGGATTTACATTATCGTAGATCCTAGGTAGTATCTACAGGACTTTGTAATCTTGATGTTCCTGGTATGTATGTATGGTAGCGACTTGGTCCGTGCAGCCCCGCCCCCAAGTTTTACATAAATGTAGTTAAATAATGGCCCTTCAGCTTCATTTTTAATGATGTGGTTCTCATCCACGAGAGATGGTTACTTTATCTTTTCCAGATCCATGGTTCCACTTCAATCCTCACACATAGTCCATCACTAGACGAGTCACCCGTCAAAGTCAAGATGGCAGTGCTTTCGAAGCCCATCCCGCCACTATATACTGTCTACATACTACGCTCGACTGTGCGCCACGCATCTCTATATATCGGCTCAACTCCCAACCCGCCTCGGCGGCTGAAACAACATAATGGCCAGGCAAAAGGTGGTGCCGCGCGCACATCGCGGAGCACTCTGAGGCCGTGGGAGATGGTCGGTCTCGTCTCAGGTTTCCCTGGGATGGTGGCCGCCTTGAAGTTCGAGTAAGCTCTGCATCTTTTTCCGGTAATTGGGCTGACCGTTTTTAGATGGGCTCTCACCAACCCTCACATATCATTACATATCCCATCCGAGTCTCGCATATCGGTATCAGCCGGCAGAAAGCGCAACGGCCAACCCAAACGCCCACGAAATAGCATGGGTTCGGTTCTCTCGAACCTTCACCTCCTTCTTCGTGTTCCTAGCTTCTCCAGGTGGCCTCTGAATCTACATTTCTTTGTCCCCGAGGTCCACGAGGCATGGAACAAATGCTGCCGCACTGTGAATGAACCGATTCGAGATACAGTTCGTGTCTTGACGGAATTCGGACCCATGCGTTCGAGTTCGGCAAATGTGGAGAACGATGATGATACCGGCAACAATCCAGAGAGGCCTTGGGGAATACATGCTTTGTCACTTGATTACGCTCCGATGAAGGACTACGTGACGAAGACACAATCAATGCACGACTTCGAGAGGGAGGGGGATTGTGTAGTCTGCGGGGAACGCCTCGAAGCTGGCAGAGGTCTTCACGCGATCTGCTCCAATGCTGGCTGTGAAGGTACCGGACACATCACATGTTGGAGCAGACATATGCTGGGAAAGGAAGCCGGTGAAGAGATCATTCCAACATCTGGCCACTGCCCACAATGCAAACGCGAGGTTCTCTGGGGCGATCTCATGAGAGAATTAAGCCTGAGAATTCGAGGACAGAAAGAGGTCGAGAAGCTGCTCAAGAAGCCACGACAGCGCAAGGTGCAAGCTGATAGCAGCTCATAAGATGCATTGGGTTGTTGGCTAGCAGGCATATCATAGCAAGTTAGGTGGTTCAGGGGAATTCAGCTCCGATTTCCGTCTTGGTCAAATACAACATTCGGATGACTTCTCAAAAAAGAGGTGACTTCTCAAAAATCTGTCTGAGTGTACAACACTGTGTCACGAGCTACAATGAGGCTTGCGCTCGTACTGATAATGCTAGAGGCCGGGAGGGCAGTCCCCCACAAAACTACAGGCCCCTTTTTCCACCCAGAACTGCTCAATGCTCGGCTGGGCTGGGCCATCCCATGCACTCACAGTGTTCCCGTCATGCAGACAGGGGTGATACTCCACCTTTTCAGACGTCACTCCTTTACCATTGGCTCGTTAGACGACTCATTGGGCTATCCCCCCTGCAAGTCTCGTCCGCAATATCTCGTTTCTTGACGACTTACCGACCAACTTCTTTCTTTACTATCCAGCGACAAGAGACGACACAGTTTTGCAGCTCCTCGTACAAGAACACATTCAGGCTTCGGCCGGTATCGAAGCGGTCGATCATTCATATTGTTTGTGAGCTGTCTGACTTGGTCAAACTATCATTGGCATGAAATAAGCTCAAATAAGTCAAATGAGGTGGTAGGACAATTCAGTGTGGCACAGAGACAGAGAGAAAAAGCAAGCAGCCCCGAACGGAACTACTATGTGCATGATCTAAGCAGATCCTTTCATCCAATATCGATGTCCTTTAGACAGAACTTACTATCGTCTAGCTGCGTTCGGCGTAATCCGTGCAGCCTTCTTCGCCCCAATCCATGGGAAGCAGATGACATGCATTGAGTCGGTTATGATACACCTGCCATACTGGGACTGTCATGTTGCTTTTTCCTTTCTTTTTTGGTTGTCCTTTGATGCCTGATCTATCGCAAAAAATTCATTTCTCTCTGTCTGTAGGTACTATATCGCATTCCAAGCTTCTCGAACGAGGGGCCGCGGATCCTTCGGCCCCATTGCAGCAGCCTAAACGTTTTTACCTTCTTTCAAGGATTCCCATCTACTCTCATCGGCTTCTCATTTAAGGCTACTTGGCTTCAATACGAACTACTATTACGCGACCAAGGCGATTCTGATGGCCCATTCAAGATGCTAATATTTTGCTTACGTATCAACGTTTACCTATCCAACGTTGATGGTAGGCAAGCAGGTAAGTCGTGCATTTATAATTTGAGTGTGACCGCGTCTTTTTAGTAGACCACATAGAACATTGAACCGTCCAAGGGTATAAAGTTTATACATGCACCGTGCCATTGACCCAATGCTCTCATTTTTCCATAGCACGTATAGCTTTTTCGCCATCTCCAACGTAAGCGATATTTATCATCGTAGACATACCAAGTTGCATCCTTTGAGATGTCTTAGTCTGAAGCTTACTTCTCCTCCTTCGTAGATACCCGATTAATATCCAACTAGTCGAGTCAAGTAGAGAATATCATTTACGAATAATAACGAGTAGCTGCTATTTAGCAGTGCGTTTGAAGCTAGGATGAATTTCATGTTGGCTTGGAGAGAATTGATATTGAAATTGTCAATACCTATATGTAGGTAGGGAGGGGGAGGAAAGAGAGGGAGAAAATGCAATGAGCCTGAGGCGATGTTGGAATGTCAAGAGGAATAGGAAATCGGGCGTTGCAAAATCGGGCGTTACATCGACGTAGCAGCCATGCAGGTACAGGTACTGAAGAAGCAAACTAATGGAGGTATAAATTGCACGGCGCTGTGTTGGAGATAGACATGGCTTAGGTATATGGTACAGGTCAAAGTACGAATCTACCTGGGGTCCACTTGTCACTATCTTTCAATCGGTCTAGGTACAAAATCCCGGCGACAGCTACGAGTGTCCACCCTTATCCACTCCGTCTGCTACTGCCACTTCTTTCTCTGTAGAAAACCCATGTGCCTTGCGTGACTTCCATTCCGTTTTCCTCTTAATATATCCACTTGCAGATAGGCTGCTCAGGTACCTTCAGGGCTGCACTATGATTTATAGGTACGGTAACTGTTAACTGAACACTCTCATTAGTGGTTTGGCGCGGCAACTGACCATCCTCGTCCAGTTCCACCACATCGACCTTTTTCTCTCTCTCTATCCAATCCACTTCCATTTTTACTCTCACTACCTTACTTACACCAGACGCCTTCACACACATTCTCTCAAATCTCGACATATCACATCCTTTTTTTTTTCCCCAAACTCTCATCTTCAAACCCTCATATGCAGCTCTCCTTGAACGACTATATTCTCCAATTCATACGCGTTGTAGTACAAATCATTCTGCCTTCTCGCTGAGTGCCGTCGACTCAGATTTATATTCGATCTCTCTGATGGTTCTGCTAATTCATTAATCCGGGCGATCTGAGGTTGCGCTGTGGTATTTACAGGCACGGCACTGGGGTGGCCAGGTTCGACATCGTAGCTGCGGTCATTTGTAGCTGGCTTGAAACCCCAGTGATATATCTTGACTGTTCTCAACCTCTATTTAGTCGGGGGTCTCTACCACGGGTTTTATTTCCTCGTCGACCTTACGCAAACCAGGAGTAGCCCACAGACCGATCTGCCACTTCAATTTCCGCTTCACCTCGCCTCTTCGTCTACCTCTCTCCTCTAATTCTACCTTGGACAACGACATCACACAACCTAACAAAGACACTCATGCGATGCACGTACAGCTCACCTTATCTGTGACAGCCTCACACTATCTGAGTAGTGGCCAGCGATCGTAGCCCGGTCACCTTCAACCCGGGATTGCTGGATACGCCTCTCTGAGATTTCGGTCAAGTACCAATACTTTCAACTCGTCCCGAATCATGGTGTCTACCCCCTCCGCCGCCCAGAACGGCGGTACCGGAGGCACCAGCAGTGCAAATGCCAGTTCGAGAGCATCTCCCGCCGTAGGCAACGTTAATGCTGTGAACCATACCTCCTCGACGAACGCCAATGGTGCGAAATCCAGGACGCAGGTCAACTCGAACGGCTACCATCCTCCGAACTCGCATGTACCTCTTAGCTCGATGCGCAGTGCCCCTCTCGAACTTTCATCTGTCGAGCGAAGAGGCCAACCTACTGCCAGCAGAGAACCGGTCAAGCGGAGTCGACCACATGGACTCGAAGACGCGCCGACCTATCGACCTACCGAAGATGAATGGAAAGATCCGTTCGAGTACGTTCGCAAAATTAGCCCCGAAGCCCGCGACTACGGCATCTGCAAGATCATCCCCCCGGACTCGTGGAATCCAGATTTCGCAATCGACACGGAGGTGAGTTGATAGTGCTCCAGTGGGATTAAGGTTCAACAATCTCGGGCGGCATGATGCCATTGGGTTCTACGCGCCTCCCTGTCTCTACGGCCATACTGACAATCTCTAGAAATTCCATTTCAGAACTCGGAAGCAGGAATTGAACTCGGTCGAAGGCAGTAAGTTCGCTTTCTTACTTAAAGCATCTGCGCCCTCTTTGCGAAGACCGTCATTGACCTTAACAGGCACCCGAGCGAACCTGAGTTACCTAGATGCCCTCAGCAGATTCCACAGACAACAAGGGACCAACCTGAATCGATTGCCATATGTCGATAAGAAGCCCCTCGACCTGTATCGGCTCAAGAAAGCGGTGGAGTCTCGCGGTGGATTTGAAAAGGTCTGCAAGACAAAAAAATGGGCAGAGATTGGTCGTGATCTGGGATATAGTGGCAAGATCATGTCATCGTTGTCGACATCGTTGAAGAACTCATACGATCGATGGCTTACGCCCTACGAGAACTATCTCCGCCAAGCCAAGCCTGGCGTCTACCAGCAGCTGGAATATGAATACGGCGGACCGCTGACTCCAAGTCCCGCACCTAGTCCGATGAAGCGATCGACAGTGAATACCCCGTCCAGTCTAAGAGCAGAGTCGCCTGCACGACATGCCAGCGACATTCTGCAAATGACCCTAAGCTCAAGGCAGGAGAACGAGCGCGACACGATCACGGCCGATGCGGCTCCGCCTCCAGTCACCTCGCAGCCTACGTCTGGTGGCTTTACGGCTATCAACTCGGGTTTCACACCAGTCAACAGCGGATTTACCAGCGTCAATCGACCTACGTCGACAGATGCCAAGGGCTTCACGCCGCCGCCGAAGAACAATGGCAGCCCGCACACTTCTTCTAAGAACACTCCTGATTTCCGACCATCTGGTCTGGGTCCTTCTACCAGTCTAAAGCGTCAACTTAGTTCGGACAGCTTAGACTCGGCAAAAAGAGACAACGGCACCGACAAGGATGATTCGGAAAGTGGCAGTAGGAGGAGCAAGAGACTCAAGAAAGGTACGTAATTACATTCTAGTCCTAGCTTTGACCGTCTTCGGCTTTTCCTATTCGCGATATCTTGTGCAATTTTCTTTGTCTTCGCATTCTTTCATCATTGGCCTTTTCCTACGTGTCCCCTCTAATAATTCCCCTTCCTGCCCCTACTGCGATTCCCACCGTACCGTTAGAAGCATGTGGCTCTCTTTGCGGTATGCTCTCTATTGGTTGGGGCCACGATCATGCAGGGATTCCTGATGCACTCAATCATGCACCTTGCCGCATAGCAGTGCGCCGCAGGAAATGGACCACACATTTATCTGCTCAGTCCCGGTATTCACTGATTGGCTTAAATGTCTGCATGACTAATGCAAGTCGGCTTTCAGAAACCGTTCCCACCGTCGCCGGCTCACACATGTCGGTATTCCGACCTTCAGCACCGAGGATACCAATCACCCGGGAAGAATCAACCAGTCCCAGCGAGGTACGTATCCTAAAGTCTATGACATATGTCGCATTCAATTAATGTGCGATTAGAAGTGCGAAGTATGTGGCAAAGGCGACGAGGCCGGGTTCATCGCCGTATGCGAGTCTTGTGACCACGGCTATCACGGTACCTGCTTAGACCCGCCCATCAAGCAGAAACCGGATGCAGAGTGGAACTGTCATAGGTGCCTTGTTGGCGATGGCCAATTTGGATTCGAAGAAGGCGGGCTATACTCGCTCAGGCAATTTCAGGAAAAGGCAGCAGACTTTAAGCAGGTCTACTTCGAGAACCGTCTGCCCAGTGATCCAATCCTTAAGTACGCCAGGCCGATAACTGAAGATGACGTGGAGAGAGAATTCTGGAGACTCGTCGCAAGTACCGAAGAGACTGTTGAGGTGGAATACGGCGCGGACATACATTGCACCACTCATGGCTCCGGTTTCCCAACGGCCGAGCGCAACCCGTGCGATCCGTACTCGACCGATCCCTGGAACCTTAACGTCATGCCTTTGCACTCCGAGAGTCTGTTCCGCCATATCAAGTCTGATATCTCCGGCATGACCGTTCCGTGGGTATACGTAGGCATGATATTCTCGACCTTCTGCTGGCACAACGAGGATCACTTCGCGTACTCGATCAACTATCA
Source organism: Hypoxylon sp. NC1633 (assembly GCA_022984935.1). NCBI lineage: Eukaryota > Fungi > Ascomycota > Sordariomycetes > Xylariales > Hypoxylaceae > Hypoxylon > Hypoxylon sp. NC1633. Next base: position 79,157 of record JAJLYQ010000076.1, on the reverse strand, counting down.
GCACTTCGGAGCAACAAAGACGTGGTACGGTATTCCGGCGGCCGATACCGAAAAATTCGAGAACGCCATGAGGGAGGCGGTGCCGGAACTTTTCGAGACACAGCCTGATCTCTTGTTCCAGCTCGTCACGCTTCTTACGCCTGAACAGCTTAAAAAAGCAGGTGTGCGCGTCTATGCCCTCGACCAAAGGGCCGGCCAGTTGGTTATCACATTCCCGCAAGCCTACCACGCAGGTTTCAATCACGGTTTTAACTTCAACGAGGCTGTGAATTTCGCGCCGTCCGAATGGGAGCCCTACGGGCTTGCGGGCGTAGATCGATTGCAACAATTTCGTCGGCAGCCGTGTTTTTCTCATGATGAGTTGTTGTGGACGGCAGCGGAGGGCACTAGTTCGGGGCTGACTATCCAGACTGCGAAGTGGCTTGCGCCGGCGCTCGAACGTATACATAAACGAGAACTCGAGCAGCGAGAGGAGTTTTTGGTGAAGGGTCGCCATTTTTGTACATTGGGAGGTTCCGAGTCTGAGGAGCATTTGACCCTAAGCTTCGAAATTTCCGACGCGGACGTCCCCGAAGAGGAGTACCAATGCGCTTATTGCAAATGCTACGCTTACCTATCAAGATTCAAGTGCGTCCAATCCGGCAAAGTCCTATGCATTCAGCACGCCGGGCGTCACGCGTGCTGTGATATGCCCGAGTCCGAGCGTTTTGCCGGCAACCAACACAAGCTGTACTACCGCAAGACCGACGATCAGCTCAACGAGACGTACCGCAAGGTGGCAGATAAGGCCAACCTCCCAGAGGCGTGGGAGGAGAAGTACGATAAGTTGCTGGACGAGGAAGCGAAGCCGGCGCTGAAGACGCTGCGAGCCCTCCTTAGTGAGGGTGAACGAATACCGTACGACCTCCCTTCCCTGCCAGTGCTCCGGGAATTCGTTGATCGCTGTAACGAATGGGTCGAAGAGGCGACTAATTATACGGTTCGTAAGCAGCAGAACCGCCGCAAGAACGACAAAGTCTGGCAGAGCGGAATACGAAGACCCAATGGCGGTTCTGCCCAAGAACAGAAAGAGCGCGAACTCCGCCGAGTCGATAATATCTACCGCCTGATAGACGATGCCGAACGAATAAGCTTCGACTGCCCCGAGATCCAGCAGCTGCAGGAGCGTGCCAACGCTATCAGGGCTTTCCAGAAGAGCGCGGAACAGTATCTCGAGCGCGGATGCGGTCAGGAATCGATCGAAGAGTTGATAGAGGAGGGCCGCGCCTTTAACGTCGATATGCCGGAGCTCGACAAGCTATCGGAGATCCTCGAGCAGACCAAATGGAACGCCAAGGCGAAGTCAAACCGAAGCATGTTCCTGACTCAGAAGGAAGTAAGAGACCTGCTCGAGGAGGGCCATCGGCTAGATATACCGCCGTACAATGACAACTTGAGATTCTTCGGCGAAAAGTATCAGGCAGGAACGCAGTGGGAGACCAAGGCCCAGGAACTGATCAACGCCGAGATCGTTCACTATCCGCAACTCGAGGCCCTATCCAATCAGGTGCAGATGAATGCTCTACCGGTCACGGCCGAGACCCTGGCCGCGGTCGACCAGATCCTGCATAAGCAGCGAGAAGCCCACCGTCAGATCATCGATCTCACGGAACGGTCTAGGAATCCAGACTACAAGAAGAGGCCGAAATATACCGAGGTGGTAGAGATCATGAAGAAACTGGAAGACCTCAACTCCAAACCGACGGGGACGCTTGACCTAGAAAAGGAGCAGAGACGTCACGAAGATTGGATGCGCAAGGGAAAGAAGCTGTTTGGCAAAACTAATGCGCCGCTCCACATCCTAAAGTCGCACATGGACTACGTGTACGAGCGTAACCGTGCCTGCTTCGACATCCGCAACGATACGCCCCGACTGCCAGCCGAGCCTGCGTCCAGAGCAGCTAGCGAGGATGGAGATTCCAAAGGCCCTCGCGGCTGGGATCCGAATGACCCGGCGCTCATAGAGGTATTCTGCATCTGCCGCCGTATCGAGGCCGGTATGATGATCGAGTGCGAACTATGCCACGAGTGGTACCACGGAAAGTGCCTCAAGATCGCCCGAGGCAAGGTCAAAGAGGATGACAAGTACACCTGTCCAATTTGCGACTGGAGGGTCAAGATCCCTCGTGATGCCGCACGACCCAAGTTGGAAGACCTCATTGCTTGGCAGGACGAGATTCCGAACTTGCCATTCCAGCCTGAAGAAGAAGAAGTGCTCAAGAATATTATCGACAACGCGCAGAAGTTTAGAAACCACATCCAAGCATTCTGCAACCCGGTTCTGACGACAGCGTCCGAGGTTGATGACCAGCGATTCTATCTACGAAAGATCGAAGGTGCCGAGATCCTGTTATCCTTTGAGACGAATTTCTTCCGACAGGAGCTACACAAATGGAGTCCTGTGGCACCGGAACCGCCTCCGGTATTAGAGGTATCTAAGAGCACGCGAAAACCGAGGCCTACCAAGCTACAGAAGATGCTGGCGCAGTATGGCGTGGATGATCCTGACGACCTCCCGGAGAACATGAAGGGCAAAGCCAACAGCCTCAAGCGGAAGGCTATGAATGCCGAGGCAGCTGCGGCAGCCGCCGCCGCCGCAGCGTCGTCCGGCACTGCCTTGAATCTTCCTAACGCCACGAGTCCATCTGCTCACTCGTTCGGTTCCAGCAGTCATCCTTTCTATCCGCGAAACTCGCAACCATCCACCCCCGCTTTGACGGGTACCTCTCATGCGCACCCACCCCAAAGGTCCAATTCTGCATCTTCTAGTAGGCCCGGCTCCTCTCTTCGGCCTGACACCATGGACATGAACACTCCCGGCCTTCATCCGGACTACTTCATGTCTGGCAGCAACAGCGGGCCGGGACCTCGGCTAGCCAACGTGGACCCGGCCTTGACGCTCGAAGAACGGTTGTTGCGCGGACAGGATGATGGTGTAAGTTTGCAGACGGATGACAGCAAGGCCAGGGTCCTTGAGATCCTTCGCCGAACCGAGTCCGGTCGCAAACGTGCCGAGGAGCTTTTCGGTCCCGACGTGTGGAATCAGCGGGACGACAAGGATGTTGACAAGATGTTCCTGGACCGGAATCAGCAGGACGACAAGATGTTTTTGGATTTGACGAATGCGGACGACGAAGAAGACGGGAAGAAGGAGCGACAGCGTGAGAGGGAACGGGTGGGCGTCACGGCAGACAGTTTCGAGGCAGAGCGGAACGCAATGGACATGGAGGACTCCGACTGATATATTTTTAACTCAAGAGTCCGATGCTCCTATCATATCATCAGGACGGTGCTCATGATCGGGTCGCAGACAAGTACTAACCGTAAATCGGTCTCAGGTGTCTGGCGAAGGTGGGGTAGGTCATGGTCACAAAATTCCCCCGGCGTATTCGGCTAGCATCTCGGCACTGTATTCATTGACGCGTTCAAGGAGGATTGGGATACGAAATGGAGACGGAGCGTTCTCTAGATATAGGGAGGCGTTTGTTCCGGTTTCTCAAGTCGCAGACGATAACCCTAAGTTTCCCACCACATTGTATCATCAAAGAGGCATTCGGACAACTCGTCGAGGTTCGATCAACCGCACAACATCTGCATTAGATAGGCGTTGCATTGCATTTCAGGTCATGGTTCGGTCTAGTATACCTTCACTATTACTCAAGTTCAACGGATCTGCACGGAATAAGGCGGGCCAACCGATACCTAAGATAAAGTACATTAGCTAAGTACCTCAGCTATTTACATGGCTGCCGACATGAATCGAGACACCATTGACTTCAACTATTAGGTTGCTTTGTAGAAGTTGTAAGATGATCATCCTGTCTTTCTGTTCTTGACATGGTTGATAAGTGGTTTGGACGCCTCGTGCGTCAAATACAGTCACTCGACTGAAGATGCAGATATAACTATAAAGTGAGTGGTCAGCCCGACCCAAAGTGAGTACCTATCTCCGCCTAGATGAGGTAGGTAGCTGTTAGATGATAATATCAATAGGTGTGACCGCATCGTCCGAGTCAAATAAGAGACGAGTTGGACGCTTTGCGCAGTGAGTCGGAGTCTTCTCGTAGTACCAATCTACCACGTAGAATATAATAAGATTGTCCTTTCTAGATCAGTTGGTTGTGCGAGTTACGATGTTCCTAACGTGGGACATACATCTATCCGTCCACCAGACTTGAGGAGATGGATACATTGAATAATGTGATTGTATTGATTGTTGGCAATGACTAGACCAAAAGAATGAGTTATGTGAGTCAAGCTTATGGTGTCGAGTCTGCCCCTATTGTCATGATGCATTCACTACCCTGTTTGGTGATCATTCATTCACTGCCAGACCCAAACTCTTGTATCAAACTCACGTATTTGACGTGTCATCCCTGACATAGATTAACAATTACCTTGTAAATCTACCTCCATCGTCATGTCAATGGAGTTATGATGAATTGCTTCCTATCAGACATTATCGTCTCATCTCTCGTACTACAGACTACAGTCAACAGGAGTCCTGAGTACCTGTCAACATGCATGCATCCCCATGAATGGCATAGACCTGTTGCGTCCATCATGACAACAGCTGGAGAGTTCCAGAACGCTTCATACTTGGGTGCTTTCTGCCTCAACCTCGTCGCAGATTAACCCTAACCGCACGTACTTCAGTTCCCACGGAACTGAAACAGAATTCATCAATTAATCCAACCTGAATAAAGAATCTTGGACGATACAGTTATGCATACATTTCTACATATCCTCCCTGACCTATCTGAGATATTTTTGAGATGGCTGAACAACCTGCAACCAAACTAACTGCAGGTTGGGACAAACCAGAGTTCGAGTACAGACCCGACGATGAATATTCGAGCGTGCTCTATGCCTGCCGCGAACTAGGCCGCAAGCTAGATATCTGCAACGAGACATCTGACGAGGTCGACAGACAGATCTCCACGGACGGCAAGACTAACGTGATTCACGAAATCCAGGTCGAGATTAAACTTCCAGACAGCGATGTAGCAAGCTTGCTGAAGTCAAGCCTAGACGGCTTGAAGTTCCTTACGCTGACATGCACGCTGGTCTCGGCTTTCGACACATGCGAATGTGCGCGCGTGCTGGCTCTACTAATACAGCATCATGTCGAGCTCGCGGAGGGGCAGTGTCCCACATCCGAGCAATTGCTGCCTCTAATTATCGCCATCGAGGCGCGATGCCAGCTCTCCGGGTTTGCGCGCCATGTTGTCAACTACGAAATCGAAATCTTACAAGAATTGCGCGCTCAAAATCACGAGACAACTTCCCTTTGCCGTCTAGACAAGACCCCTGACGGGGACGCGGTGGTCGAGTTAGTGGACCTGCTGCTACTTCTTGCAAATGGGAGCCGTGAAGACTGCGGGATCAGCATCTACGCGTGTCGCTGCGTGCCCTGGATCGCAGCACTCGTGTGGTGGTTGTACCGCAAAGAGCCCCTGGTCAAGCTTGTCAGTGGAGAACCGCGACGACTGATGGCTTTTAACCAGCCCGAAGCTGTTGTTGGGATTACCATTGTGTTTCAGAACCATAATGACAGCAGCAGCCCCCAGACACCCGAATTCATCGAGATTAGAGCTCTGTACTCGAAGGAATATCGCGAGAAGTCGACATTTGGTCTAGGACCTGCGAAGCGGTACGGAGGACTGGTGCCGATCAACACGTACTTTCACCTGATGTTGAGCACTTTCAAGCTCAACAAAGGAAAGGCTAATGAAGCTGCTATCAAATTAATACCGTACGCACCATCTGCGGCGAGAAAGGTTTTGTTATGAAGGTTGCGTGTGCTGGGATAAATGGGGAGGTGACGACGAGTGTTGAGGAAGCCAAGACGAAAGCTCGTTCAACTTCGGCTTCAGCCCCCGGCTCTAGCTGCAGTACTGACTGGCCGAACATAGCCTCCAATGGGTTTGAGCCTTTCCCATCGCGCGATGACATCCACCGGATCCTGCATCTCGTTCCGGGCTGCGAGAAGAAGCATATGCAGGACCCTCGGAGCAAGCAGATGCACATGACGCTGTGCGAGCAAGCCGGGGCCGACTTATTCCTGAGGAACGAGATATACGCGGCGGATCGGGCTGCGTGGGGCAAAACGGAGCTCTCAGCACAATTTGAGGATCGTGATGCACCGACCGAGGAGAGGTTATTTCTAAAGCAGATCGCGCATGTGGTTGCGACGGTTCTGGCGCTATCGCTGTTCCACGATCCGGAGAAGCTTATGGTCAGCCCCGACCCGCTTGCCTGGGAGCGATCCTGACAAAGGCCGAGTACAGTTATCTCGGCCATTGTCAGGATACTTGAGAAGCAGGAAGGTTGCTGCGATGTCACCGAGTGGCACCGTGTGTGCAGGATGCTGGCAGGGGAGCGGAAAGAGGAGGAAGAGGAGCAAGAGGAGCAAGAGCAGGAAGAGAGCCAGAAAAAGGGGAAGGGGAAGCAGGCCGAGAGGGAGAAGACGATGCGCGATACCATCGTCTCTTGCTATGCATCGCAGGCGGTGTGGCCCGAAATCACGTTCAAGTGCGAGATTCCGTCTGGCGAAGAGAGCTACCTACGGCTGTTATGGTGTTGGGGACATATGTATAGTCGCAGTTCCCCGAACAGGCGGTTTACCCGGGTTGTGGGCGTGGACTCGCGCATGGATCATGTAATCATCCCCAAGAGTCTGCCCGAGATCGCAACAAGGCTGGCCCCAGCCACAACGTTCACGGGCCAGTATCAAGTCGAATTCAGGATCAAATCACACCCCACCGACGAACGAGTTCTGCTATGCACCATGGTGGCGATGATAGATGGCATGCAGCCGAGTGTCTGCGTCGATCCGTCCGGTGTCATCAAGAGCCTCGCTTCGGCGGAACTCCTCGAGTCATGTGCCCATCACCCCAACGCGTCGACGGATATCTCAGCACCTCTGAACATTATCGCATATTCTGCTGCAGGAACATTCAACGCTGAAGCCGTACGCCCGGATGTGTATCTCTGCTCGCCCGAGGACCCGGTACCATGGCTCTTGGACTGGGCCATCAGAGCAGACGATTGGGACGTATTGGTAGTGGAGCGGGGATTGTGGGATCTGCTGTGTTACGCGCGCTCTTTGGAGAAGCGACCTGGTACTTTGGCGGTGGTGTCTGTCGTCGGGAACGACAAGGTCAAGTTTTTCACTCTGGCCAAGCCTGTCGGTGCACATGTTGCGGTGAGGGACCGTGCGTGCGTGGCCTGCTGTGTTGAGTTTTGTAAAAAGCTTCAGCTTAGCATCCTCGTAGTGTAAGCAAGAAAAAATATGAGAAGGAGCTGGATATTTCATACCTACATAAGCTCATCTGGCAAAGAATCGGAACGAGCCTTATAGCGAGTATAATGTTGCTACATCCGCGGCTAGGAACGTATTGCCGGTCTAAAATAATAATGATTATTAATGAAGGAAGTTAAATTATATAAGCCTTTATATTAAGGTTAAACAACGAAATTATACCGTATAATAAACCATTATATTATATAATATAATACTAGGTGTATTATACCATTATATTTATATTAAGTTAAGTATAATATAAGTATAATAATATAATAAAGTTAAAAACATTGATTTTTTTTAATAAAATTAACGATTTTAATGTTTTATAACTTTAATTATTAATTTAAACTTTTTTATTAATTAATTTATAACGTTAAATATATATTTAATTATTTATATTATTATTATTATAAATTAAAGTTAATATAATATTTATATATTTATATTTATTAAATAAATATTTACGTAATATAAAATTAAAAAAAATATATATATATATTATTATTAAAAGCTTTTATTAATATATAAATAAAGTTTTATATATATATAAATAAATATTTAAAGCTTATTATATATAAATTATATATTTAAATTTAAAATATTTAAATATATATTTTTAATTAAATAATAAAAAATAAAATATAATATAAATATTTAATAAATTAATAATTTTAATTAAATAAATATATATAAAATCGATTAATTTTTTCGGTTTTATTATATATATAATAAATTTTATTATACGTATAATACGGTATTATACGGTTATTATAAAGTTTATTTATGTTAAGGTTTTAATTTAAAAATAATAATAATAAAGTATTAATTTAAATATATATATTAATATAAATTTATAAAAAAGGTGTAATACCTTTTAAATATTTAATAAAAAATAAATGCTTAAATTAATTATTATTAAACTATAATTAATATTTTTTAAAGGGATATTATTTTATTTATATTAAATTTTATATATAAAAAATATTAAAGTAAGTTTAATAATTTTAATATAAAAATACTTTTTTTAAAGTTAATATATTTATTATAATATTTATAAATATTAATAAATATTAATAAATATTAATTAAAATTAATAAGTATTAATAAACATTAATTAACGTTATTAACGTTATAAAATATACTTGTAATTTTAAACGCCTTTTAAAATCTTAAATTAAAAATATTTTATTTTAACGTAATAACTTTTTTTTTAAGCTGCTTTTTTAAGTTACAGTTTTTTATAAAGGTATATGTAATATTATACTTTTTTTTTAAAATTTTTATTTTAAAGATTTTATTAAATGGTTAGTTATAAGTAGGTTTTTTTTTTTTTTTTTTTTTTTTTAGGTTTTTTCCGTATATTAATTATATTATTATATTTAAAGCTAAAAAAAAACGTAAACATTTTAATTTTATTTTTATTTAAAAAAACCTTATTAATTAAATTAAATTTAACGGTTTTAAATTAAATATAATTTATTTTAAATGTTTTAAATATAAAAAAAAATACTTTATGTTTTTTTTTTTTTAAGTAAATATAATAAGTGTATGTTTTATAATGTTTTTTATAATAAAGTAATAACTTTATATATTTCTTTTTATTAAATAAATAAAGTAATTTATTATTTAATTAATAAAAAAAAATGATTTAATTTTTTATTATAAAAAGTTAAAACGTTTTAATAGTTTAATTAAATTATTAATAATAAAGGTTATTTAAGTTAACGTTTAATAGGAGGTTTTTTATTAAAAGGTATTAATATTAATGGAGTGAGGTTTTAAGGATTTAAAAAAAATAAAGGTATATAAAAAAGTTAAAAAAAAAAGCATTTAAAATTTATTAAATGTTAACGTTTAAAAGTTAAATAATTTAAGTAGTTTATTAAATTTATAAATTCTTTTAATTAAGTTAGTTTTAATTCGTTTAATTTAAACTTAACTTTTAATTATTTTACTTTAATATTATTAAATTTAAACATTATAAATAATGGTGGTAAAAGTTTATTAATTTTTTTTATAGTTTATTAAATATTTTTTAAGTTTTTACGTGCTTTTTTTTTATGAGTATTTTTTTTATTATATTAAATATTTTATTATGTTTTTAACTATTCTTAAATTTAATATTTCTTTTATTTTATATATATTGTTTTTTTTCTTTATTTTTATTTTAATGTTTAACTTAATATTTTAAAGGGTAGGTTTTAATATAAATATATAAAAAATTAAGTAAAGTTTTATTATTTTAAGGAATATTAATTTATAATTAATAAGGGAAATTATTTCTTTAATTTTAAAGGATTTAATTTTCTTAAAATTAAGTTTATTATTTAATTATTTCGTTTTAATTTAAGGTGTTTTTAAGGTTAATTTTTATTTTTATTATAATAAGTAAACTTTGTTTTTTTTTTAAAAAATTAGTCTTTTAATTTTATATTAATTATAATATATAATTATACGTTATTAAATAAAAGTGAATTTTTATTTAAGTTTAATTTATAAGGATTATATTTTTAAGGTTAATACTTCCATTTTAAAGGTTATTTTAATAATTATTAAAGCGGTTAAAACGTTAATTTTATTTTTTTTAATAATTATATTTTAATTATATATTATTATATGTAAAAATATTTTTATGTTTTTATTAATAAATGTATTATATGTTATTTATATAATAAATAAAAATTTTATTTAATCGTTTTATTTATAATTAATGTAATTCCGGAAATATTATTTTATAATTTAATTAAGCCTTTTAATTTATTCATTTATTTAAAAATATATTATAATGGATATTTTTTATTTTATTTTAATTATTTTAATTAAGTTAATCTAAAACTTAAATATAAATAATTTATTTTTATTTAAAATAATTTTTTTAGGTAATTTATAGTAAGCTAATATTTTTTTAATAAAAAAAAAAGCGAATTATTTAATTATATAAATACTTTAAAAAAGTAAGAATTAATTATATTTAATAAGTTAATTAATTATTACTTAAATATTATCGTATTTTAATTTTATAATAAGATTTTTAAATTTTAATAGTTTAATAATAAAAATTTAAACGATAATATTTCAGGTTATATTTAATATTTATATAAATTAAAGTAATTTATAAAGTTTATATTTAATTACTTTTATTTTAATATAAATGTTATAATTTTTAATTACTTTTTTAATTATTATTTATAATTTAAGGAAATTATAATTTTATTAAATTTATTATTATATTTTAAATTCTTTTTAATATTTAAATAATTTATAATTATATAAATATAAGATAAATTCCTTTTATAAGCTTTATAATATATATTATTTTTAATTATAAAAAAGGGTCTTTTTTTCTTTTAAAAAGAATTGTTTTTTTTCGTTTATAAAGGTATTTTAAAACCTTTATTTTTAAATGTTATTTAAGGTTATATAAAAAACTTAAAAGATTTTTTTTTCCGTTAAATTAAATATTTTTTTTTATAACAATTTAATATTATATTTACCGAGTTTATTAAAAACATTAATTTAAACGTTTTTTTTTTTTCAATATAATAAATTTAAAAGTTAAATTTATTTAAGAACTTTTTTTATTACTATTATTAAAAAAATAATTTTTAAGTTATTATAAACGTTTTTAAATTTTTATAATTAAAAAATATAATAAATAATTTTTTAATTTTATTTATATATAAGTTTTAATAATTATAAATAATTTTTTATTATAAATTAAGTATTAAAATTTAAGGCTGTAAAAAGCTTAAAAAAAGTAAATAATTAAATGTTATTTTTTATCGTTTTTTTTTTATTTTAAGGTGGTTCCGTATATTACTTTTAAAACATTAACATATATTTATTTTTTTTTATTAAAGTTTAATAAACAATAAATAAAGTTATTAATTATTAGTTTTTTTAAATGTTTAAATAATTCTTTAACTTTAATTATAAATTAAAAAAGTTAATTCTTTTTTTATATAATATTTATAAAAAGGATTACGATTTTTTTAAATCTTTTAATTAATTTTTTAATAAAATTAACGAATTTATAAAAACTTTAAACCTTTTAAATAAAAGTGGGTTTTTTTTTATTTTTTAATTTTTTTAATTTTTTTTTTAAATTTTAATACTTTTTAATATAATAATAAATTTTAAGTAATTAATCTTTTATTTTTATTACTAATATTTTTTAAATTTTATAATTATTTTATAATTTTTTAAAACTTAAAGGATTAATTTTTTATATTTAAAATGTTTTTTATAAGTATTAAAATAAATTAAAATGTTATTAATATAAATAAAAATAAAAATATTAAAATATTTTTATAAAATTATTATTATTATATATTAAAATATAATAAAAGTATTAATAAAGCCTTAAAGTATTATTAAATACTTAAAATACTTATAGGGCGTTTTAAAGGTAATTTTTTATTTTTTACTTTTAATTATTTATATTTTATAATAGTTATTTATTATATTAAAAATAATGAACTATTAAGCTTTATTAATATATTCCTTTATATTATTAAATAAAGTTAAAGGATATTTATTTTTAATAATTATATTATTTAAAAAACAATAATTATAAATTATATAATAGGTTAAATTTTCGTTTTTATCCTTCTTTTAAATGTTATTTAATTTTAATTTAAGTATTATAATTATTAAATATTTAATAAAGGATTTTAAGTTTTAAATAAATCTTTATATTAAATTTTTATAAATTTATTTTTATAAAGTTTTTTACTTTTATTATTTTAATTTATATATAAGCTTAAAATGTAAGTATTATTTTTTTTTAAAAGGATTTTATAATTATATATAATATGTTTAAATAGTTCGTTTAAAGTTAATTACTTCTTTTAAAATATTACATTAAACTTTTTTTTAAATTCTTTAAGTATATTTTATAATTAATTAAGTTTAACTTTTTATTTTATTAAATATATTATAACTTTACTTATTAAAATAATAAATTTAAATGGGTATAAAATTATATTTATATTAATTTTTTACTGGTTTATAATAATTTTATTTAAAATTAAACTTTTAAGTTTATTTTATTAAATGGTTTAAACTTGTTAATTAATTATAAAATTATTAATAATAAATTAAAGTAAACTTAAAAGTATTTCGTCGTTAATTTTAATAATATTAAAAAAAATTATATTAAAGTGTTTATAAATTAATACATTAAAATTTATAATTTTTTTATATATATAATTATTATTATACTTTAATAGTTTTTTATTAATAACTTTTATTTAATATATTTCCTTTTTATTTTTATAAAAAATATTATATTTATTTATAAAATAAGGATTTATGTAATAAAATTAAAACCTTAAATTAATTACTGCCTTAAATTTCTTTTTTTATTATTTTATAATAATAATTAGGTTTTTTTTTTTAAATGCCATGATTTTTAAGATGGTTTAAATGTTAAAATTAAGTTTATTATCTTTAAAAATATATGTTATTTAAGTTAAAATTTAGTTTAAAGCTTTTTCTTATTATATTTAAATATTATTTTTTTTATTTTTAAGCTTTTAAAGTTAATTTTAAAGGTTTATAAAATTTTAAGTAAGCTTTATTTAAGCGTTTTTATACTTTAATAATTAAATAATTATTTTTTAAACTTTTTATTTATTATATACTTTATATTATATTTAAAGATAATTTTTTTAAATGATACATTTATAAGTATAATTTTTAAGTTATTTAAAATATAATTTAATTATTGTATATTTTTTTATATATTAAATTAAAACCTTTTTTTTTTTTTTATTTAATATAAAGTATTTAAATGGTTAATTTTTTTAAGTTAAAACTTAACCTTAAATTTATTTACCAAATATTAATAGTAAATATTATAATGATAAAATAATTACAAAAATAATATATATTTAAGATATTTTAATTATTTAATTATATTAATTTTTTAAACTTAAATAAATCCTTTTTATAAATGTTAAAAATATTATAAAGAATTATAATAATTATGTATTTTATTTATAAATTACCTTAAAATTATAATTTATTAATTATAATTAAAATATTACTTTTTTTTAGTTAATTTCTTATTATTAAAAAAGGTTAAATTAATTAAATATTTCTTAAGAATAATACTTTATTAATTCTTTATATATTTTTTATATATAAAAGGTTTTTAAGTTAAATAATTTTATAATTATTTTTAAAATTATATTCGTTAATATAACTTATTTAAATTATTATTACTTTTTTATTTTATTGTTATTTTTATAATAAAATTAATTAAAATTAAGGTTAATATAATTGGTAAATAAGGCATTTTATTTATAAAAAAATAATAAAAAAAATTCTTTAATTTTTTAATTAAGTTTTTAATATTATAGTTCTATTTTAAATGGTTTTTTATTTATTATAAAATTTTATTAATTTTTTTATTTACTGTATCGTATTAGTTATTATTAAATTTTACGTTATTAATGTTTTTATTAAGTGTTAAATGTAAATGTAAATTATATATAATTAATAAATAATATATATATTTTTTTATAATGGTTTTTTTACTTCGTTTTAAATTTAAATGTAAATAATATAATTACAAGTATTTTAATTAATTTAATTATTTATAATAATAATATTTCTCGTTATTTTATTAATTATTATTAAATGAAATATAAAAGTTATTATCTTTTTTTTTTTTAATAAATTAAATAGTTGTTTATAAAATAAGCCATTTAATGGAGGTTTTTATAAGGGATATTAAATTAAAAGGGTTTTTTTTTTATTATGTTAACGGTTTAAATGAAAGTTATTTAATTATTACTTTTAATTTTAATTTTTAAGATTTAAGGTTATTTTTTTTTTAAAGCTTTTATATTAACTTTTATAATATCCTTTTTTATTATAATTATAACATTTAATTTAATTTAAATCTTTATAAAACTTAAAAAATTATTTAATTATAATTTAATTTATATTTATAAGTTTAAAGTGTATATTATAAAAAATATTTAAATAATATTTATTATTTTTCCTTTCGTTTTTTTTATTAAAATAAGTTAATTTTTAATATTTTTTTTTAATTTATATTAAAACTATTAATTATTGATTTTAATAATTAATTTAATGTACTCGTTAAAATCCTTAAAATAATCTTCTTTATAAATTTTATTTTTAATTTATTATTTAAATTTTTAATAAAAATAAATAAAAAGTTTTTTATTAAAAATATTAGTTTAAACAGCCCACTTTTTAAAATTTATAACGTATTTAACAGTCAATTTAATTTATTATAAATTAATTAAACATTATTTAACCATTTAAATTTTATTAAAGTTATTATATATTTTTTAAAATTTATTAATAAAATACTTAAAACTTTTAAAAATTTTAATAATTTTAAGTTATTTTTCTTCGTTTTTAATATCTTTTAAGTAATTTTTTATAATAAGCTTAAATTAGGTTAAAGTATTTTTAATAAAAGATATAATTACCGTTAAAACCTTTTATTTTTTTTTTTAATAAAAAACTTATAAAACTTAAAATAAACTTATATTTAAATAATAAAACTATTAAAATTTTTAAAGTCATTATATAATTATAAAGTTTTAAATTTAAGCCTTTTAAATTAAATAACTTTAAATTGTTTTTTAAATTATTTAATTTTATTTAAAAAGGCTTAAATATAAAAAAAAAACACTAGTTTAATTTAATATAATATAATTAAGTAATATTTTTTTAATAAATTAATTAAATATTTTTTTATTAATAAAAGGTAGGTTTTTTAAATTAAATAATAATTAAATAAATTCTTTTATAAGTTAAGTTATTTTTCTTTTAAAGGATTTAAGTTTTTAAATTTTAAATTCTTTTAATTTACTTTTTAATTTTTTAAATTTATCGTTAATAAACCCTTTTTTTTAAAAAAAAAAAGAGATTACTTTAAAAAAAATAATTATAACGATAAATATTTTAAAAAGGAAGTAAGTATAAAAATATTATTATTTATATTACTTTTAGGTTTTAAATTAATAAAAGGTTATTAATTAAAAAGTAATTAAAATGTTATAAGGTTTATTTATATTAAAATTTTAATTTAAAAATAATAATAATAAAATATTAATTTAAATATATATATTAATATAAACTTATAAAAAAAATATAACGCTTTTTAAATATTTAATAAAAAATAAATGCTTAAATTAACTGTTATTAAATTATAATTAATATCTTTTAAAGGAATATTATTTTATTTATATTAAACTTTATATATAAAAAATATTAAAATAAACTTAATAACTTTAATATAAAAATATTCTTTTTAAAGTTAATATATTTATTATAATATTTATAAATATTAATAAATATTAATAAATATTAATTAAAATTAATAAACATTAATAAATGTTAATTAATGTTATTAACGTTATAAAATACGTTTATAATTTTAAACGTCTTTCGGAATTTTAAATTAAAAATACTTTATTTTAACGTAATAACCTTTTTTTCTAAGCCGCTTTTTTAAGCTATAATTTTTTATAGGGGTATATATAATAATAATATAATATATTATATATATAATAAACTTTCGTTTTTTAATTAAAATATTATTTATTTTATATTAAAAAATAATAAAAAAAATATAATTATTATAAATATATAAATAATTATTAACTTAATAATTATTAAAACGAAACGGTTATTTATATTTTAAATATTTATTATTAATTTAATAATTATTTTTAACGTTAAAATAATTAAATTAATATACCGTAATAAAAGTAACGGGAAACATAAAACGGTTTTAAAAAAAAGAACGTTCTTTTTCGATAATTTAATTAACTAAGTAAACATAATGTATTCTCATAATATTTTCTTAATAAAACGTTTTAAACACGCAGCTTGGCGGTCGGATTAGAATCTCGGGAGTTGATGTGCTTTATTCTTAAAAATCTTGAAGGTTATCGCAGCTCTCGAGGAGTAATCAGAAATGGCGTCGGTTATACGAGCTAGGTGCTCGATGCTGAATTACGGATGTGTCGGCTCGCCTGCTCAGCGGTATGGATTGACATTGTCGAAGAATATTATCGGCTTAACTTCCTTACTAATCGCCACTTGGTTGAAACGGTCGTCGGTTTTGATGATTTAGGGGTCCTTGGCGATAGATCCGGCTTTCCAATGGATCAGCTTGAGGGAATTAACGAGAGCTAGACAAATCTACGTCGTTGTTCTCATCTCATAGGGATCTAACGTCACTTGGCCCAAAGTCGTGTCGAATCGGATTGAAACAAAGAACGCAACTTACAATGTTGAGGTTTGCATTGCAGCTCTTTCTGTCATTGAAATCTGCTGAATTTCCTTCCCTCGGCTCAAAGAGGTGGTTCTTTGTCTGTCAGTAGGTTCTAACGTAAAGAAAGGTCAATGATAGAGGTTAAAGGATCCGAACAAGGCTATTGACAGGGTATATAGTCTCCCTAGGTGAGTATGGCAACCTACTCTTGATTTCGGGCTGTCTTGCGTCACCCGCAAGTTTCAGTTTTTTTACATTATAGATATGGCTGTGCCTACCATCCGGATACCCTCATTCAGCTTCACAGATGCCGAAAGGGTTGAGAACCAGGATCATATAAACTCGCTCCTCGATCACTGTGCAACCTTGCTCGATAGCTATCGGGAGCAACGCTCTCTCTTTGACCTCCGCGACGCATCCATCGTAGTCGAGGATGCGATACTTATGGCCAGTGACCTAGGTGTGTGCAAGTCCCCCCCTCTCGCGAAGTGCTACACCTACAAAGGCCATATTTTGTCGGCTATGAAGGAGTACCAAGCCGCCCGTGACGCATACCACAAAGCATCGAGAACAACTACCTACAACTCCGCGGACCACTCTGTGTCGAGGCAGGCTACCAACTTAGCTACGGAAATGGAACAGAAATCTCGAGAAGAGAAGAGGAAGGGAAGAATATGGTCAAGGGCTCATCGGAGCGATTCCTCGTTCCTGAGCACAAAAAAGCCCGCCTCCGAGCATCAAGACATACGACTAACAGCGATAGGCCCCCATCGTACTTGTCCCCCTGTCCAAGTGGTAGGAGCTAAGAGAAGTGTGTTCATCGAGAAGGCAGGATTTCACACCCTGATCCAACCGCAACGTGTCGTCCAAAGCGATGGGGTTTTGGCTATGGAAGCGCTGCCCAGTTCTGGTATTGCGGACAGGATACGAATAAGCATACGCCGCGCTGTGTCGAATCCGTCTAGTCGACACCTCGCGGTTAGAGTGCTATGAGAGGGGGAATATGACTTGGCGTGTCAAGCATGCACGATAGCCTAGGGGCTGAAGGTATATGGCTGCACCACCTGAGCTAGATGTCTTTAATACACGTATAGAAAATGTTTCAATTAACATTCATTCCGTTGTAAAAGTAGCACTCCTCCGTAATGCTACAGAAACCACTCCCAACTCGCACACTGTATCAAGGACCTACGTCCTGGAAGAAGTTAATTACAATAGAAGCCCCCAGGGCTGGAGGATTTGGGATCTAAAAATGGCATCCTCTAGATAAGCCCTTCGCGACCGCGCCGGTGGATACGCGGATCAATTTTGAATCAAATGCTCTCAAAACAGACTACAAATCTGCATACGAGACTTGCCAATCATTCAAAGATATATTATCTCATCTGAACAAATTTCCACCAGGACCCTCGCCAACTTTCAAAAGTACGCTCTCTGTTGTCACGCTACGGTTCTTTCATATGGAGATTGGGGAAGGTCTTGGGGTCGTGTCGTATGCACCATCACATTCTCAAGCGACTGTGAAAAAATGACATTTCAAGTAACATATGGAATCCCAAATAACCTTCGCATGGTCTTATCATTTCCTAAGTCAGTTATAAAGGAGGGTATCATGTCATTACTAAACGTGCCGGTTCGTGAGTGACTCCACATTTCATCGCTTTCCTAGGCTCAATCTCGGTATCCCATTATGCCTCTCACTAATTCAACCCCCTGCCCCTTCGGGTGAGTGGGTTCTTATAGTTCAACTCGTGGGTGGTATTCAGACATCACACGGCGGACGTGGTGCGGGCGTGGCCGCGGTAGCCAAAGTGCCAATCGAAGACGACGTTGAAGAGCAGGAAGAAACTGTGTATATATGTCAACGAGAGTCCGTAGGCTTGTCAAGGTGAGATGCACGTACAATGCGATGAAGCTGAACGCCTCGACTGTGTGCGGCAGTGCGCCGGCATAGTCGGTGCTCCAATCCTCCGCGGTGAATACGACGGCAACGAGCCAAAGATACGAAAAAATGACATTGAAGAGCAATACATAACCAGGATATGTCCCGAGGATAAATGAGACGAGGAAGAAGGCAACGGTGAGAACGGACTGCAAAGAATTAGCTATTTGAGCTTTTAGGGAGACCAGTAAAGTTGGCAGACTTACAATGACCTCCTCGTAGATTATATGGTTGCCGACTTGGTTATCGCTTTCGGAAATGAAGTAGGACACAATTCCCATCACAATAACAGCCGAGATCCAGATCAAGGCATTGCTGACGAGGAAGAAGGGCGGAAGCGAGAAGCGCGCGGACGTGTCAGTTCGAGCCATGGTTAATAGGTGTCGCTGCAACCTTAGGTTGAATGGTAGCAATTGTTATGCGAGGATTATCAGTCTGACCTTGCTGCTGGAGGATTGTTGCTGTTGGAGGATTGGTGAATTACGGTATGAATGGCGGTACAGGAACAGAGAGGAGGTTCTCATGCATATATACTTGTTTAAGTCGGAACACACTGCTCTGTATTGATCGGCACATCGTGCCCAACGATACACGTCAACGTGTCATGGGATACCAGAAAGTTCCTTTTCCTTTTCTTGTTTCTGAGGCCTACGAAGGCCTGTAAATGGCTACGAATATGCGGTAAACAGCAAATCCCAGACGCTAATGCACTGCAGATCTAGCCGCTAAGCTCCCGAAGCTTTAGCGTGGTCGAATGAGGCTGAAAGCTGGCAAGATAGAAGACGTCATAAATCACCAGACTCAGAGGGCGTCCAACGAGTGCCCTGGAACAACGAAAACTCCACTATTGTGGTGATGAACACCCCTAATACCTATATCACAATATCTAAGTACCTACCTGTCTAAGCACATAAAGCCTTATTGTCTAGGTAGGTAGGTACGGAGTAATACGCGCATGAGCTCGCATGAGAATTCATAGTTCCACCGAAGTGATGTATAACACAGTAGGTGCAATAAAACCGTTGTTGTGCCACTCAGCCGTAAACACAAGAGGGAATGAGGGAATTCTCTCACCTAGGATATTGCACCATGTTCACTCTAGGATTGTCCACTTCAGTCGTCAGGGCTGGAGTGACTGGCATGAAGGAGAGCCCAGCCAGGCGATGCTTGCGGTGCTTCAGCCCAAAGATGTGGTTTGCCCTAAAGCGATTCTACGAAGTACCGACAAGTGAGAAGGCAAGGTCGGTGAGCCAGCCGAAAGTTGCAGCATTGATAACGACGGCGCCAGTGATGGTCTTGCAATCACCTAATCCCCTGGTGGGCCATCACCAGCATGTTTCCCTAGCCGCGGCGAGCTGTATGTACCTATACAATTATTTAACGCAGTCTTCACGACATGACTGTATCCCAATGACCATCTGGGCTATTTGACCTGGAAGGCCTACGATGCTGGCTCGCCCACGTGCTGCGCCACCGGCAACTGTCTGCTCTGCTAGGTAGTGAGCCGGGTAATGGCCGCCTAAATCAGAACATTACCTTAGGTACATTAGCGGGAGTATGTGGAAGCTTACAAGGCTTGCGCAGGGTTTAAAAGGCTTGCGCAAGGCTTGCACAGGGCTTACAAGGCTTGTGGATTTTACAAGGCTTGTTAGGACTACAAGGCTTGCAGTGTAAAGTATCTCCACATACATGTTTATATGTAAAGGTACTTTCAAAAACCATTTAACGCATTTACCATTATAATATTTATTATATTTATTATAATTTTTTAATATTATTTAAAATGAATTTATAACGTTTAAAAAGCTTTAAAATATTTACGTAATATATTTTTAATTTTTATAATAACTTAAATTTTTTATAACTTTTATAATTATATTAAATTTAAAATTATCGTTAATTTATAACTATTATTTTAATTAATATTTAAAATAATTATAATTATGTATACTTTATATTATTTTTATTAATTTTTTTAATTTAAATAACTTTTTAATTTAAACTTTTATATTTTTTAAATTTCTTTTTTTTTAACATTTTTTACATTATTTTTAATATTACGTATAATACTTTTAATATTTTTAATATTTTTAATATTTTTAATATTTTTAATATTTTTAATATTTTTAATACTTTTAATATTTTTAACATTTTTAATATTTTTAATATTTTTAACATTTTTAATATATATAATATATATAACTTATATATATTTAAATATATTAATTAAATATACGATAAATAATTTAAATTAATTAATTTAATTTAATATAAGTTAATTTTTAATATAAGTTAATTTTTAATATAAGTTAATTTTTAATATAAATTAATTTTTAATATAAATTAATTTTTAATATAAATTTAATTAAATTAATTAAATTAATTAAATAAATTAATTTAATTAAGTTTAATTAAATTAATTAAGTTAAATATATATATATAAATTAAATTAATTAAATTAAATATATTAAACTTAAATTAATTAAAATAAATAAATAAATAATACGTAAATATTTATATATTTAAATATTTATTTATATAAATAAATAAAATTTATAAATTTAATAAATTTTAATGCTTTATAATGTATTATTTTAATAACCGTAATTAAATTTTTAATGCATTTAATGGGTAAACTTTAACGGTTTTTAATGTTCTTTTTTATAAAGCTTGTTAATTTTATAAGGCTTGTTAGGAATACAAGCTTAATTAATTTTATACAAGCCTTAAGTAAGACCCAGCGTTTTATCCCGACATACGAACCTTGCAGGCCTAGTATATGCACAAGGCTTGCTAAAGCCTTGTAAGCTACCATATGCTCCCGCTAATGTACATGTATGTATGTACCTAGTGGGGCTTCAACGACCCGCAAGCTAGCGGAGTACCTAAGGCTAGATGGCAGGGCGGGCGGCAGGAAAAGACGAATCCTATGATGCGGCGTGGGCCGCTTACGTGGGAAAGGAAGTTAGTGGGAAACGGAACGAAATGACTTGGAGTTTCAGTGGGATCTACATATTATTACCAACTTGCTTAGATTTCAAGTACCAACTTGCTTAGATTTCAAGTACCAACTTGCTTAGATTTCAAGTACCAACTTGCTTAGATTTCAAGTACCAACTTGCTTAGATTTCAAGTACCAACTTGCTTAGATTTCAAGTACCAACTTGCTTAGATTTCAAGTACCAACTTGCTTAGATTTCAAGCACGGCGTCTCCACCCCCGCTAAATAGGTCATCCTACTAACGTCAAGCATTCACGCACTAGCAAACACCTCTGCTGACAAATTACTAACCTCTCTTCTACCATACAGTTAGTTCCCAGCATCTGTCCGGTTCATGAAATGATGGTGTGTTAAGAATCTAAACCAGCTTCAAGCTTAAGGATGTCGCCCATTGCCGATTCAATACGGTTCTGTAGCGTATGCAGCAAGCCTATCGCAACAGGTTGGTCAAGGCGAATAGAATTGGATGAACCCATGTTTATCAATCTGACTCCTATCTCTTAGAATCCGCCTACAAGCGCCACATAAGTTACTGCCGCAGAAGGAAAAATTGTCCTGCTAAACGACCTCGTTCTTGCAGGGAGTGTTATTCGGCCAAGTCAAAATGCAGTTTCGAGCTCGAGTGCACGCGTTGCAAGTCAAAGGGACTACGTTGTGTCTATGAGAAACGCCTTGTGCCTAATCAGGCAATCGAGACAGCTAAGAATCGAGATGAGAGCCCGTCCAACATCACAACTGGTCCCGATGCTTCATTAACATCCTACACTTTCGGTGCCTCGGTCAACCTGGCCTTGTCAGCGTCTTCAGCTCGGCCGGCTACCGCTCTCCTGGCCGACCCCGTTGCTCAGCATAGTACCAGATTCATCTTGGAAGCCGTGCGCGGACTACCTCTAACGATGACCAGCAGAGAAACCTTCTCGTGGTTCATTCATGGATACTGGTATGAGCCTGAGCTTCCTCGGAGCCTTACCAGATGCTCGGAGATTGTAACCCTACACACGACCAGGAAGCCGCGTGTGGAAGATTCGTTCAGGGTGGCAATCAACAAAGAAAACCGGCGACTTCTTCGTGACCTGCCCGATAACTCGCTAGAGGAGCTCTATGGCGGAATGCAATCCATGGTCATCTTTATGATTTGCTACGCTCTGGAGAGTGATGTTAAAGACGGTGTCCCTGAGGTGTGTCTGCAGATGCTCATGACGTTCGAGGTATTCTTCCAGCGACTGGCTAAGGTATCCAGATACCCAATTACAAGTAGCATATATTGACCTCCAACAGCTCTACTGCAAGAAAGCATCGGAAATCTTCCCCAACGGCTTTTCCGCTGTGGATGAACTGTCTACACCGGGTGTGACTTGGGAATCTTGGATTCACGCCGAGACGCGAAGGAGGTGCGCGAAACCTACTTGGCTCTCTTACTAACGCTGATCCGCTCTTCTAATGAACTCCGATGCAGATGCGCTATTACTTGGTTCTTATTGTCCCGCGTCATGGATTTGAAGTTCGGCGTTTTGTGCGAAAGCGTTGCCAATTATCGAAACCTTCCACTGCCTGCTCCCGGTTTGCTATGGAACGCGAGGACAAGATCCGAGTGGGAAGCGCACCGAAAGCTCTTTTCTCAAGGCAGCAATAAATCACTACGTACATTTGGAGATCTGATAGAAGCCCGTTCGTGTCCTCCTAGCTCGGAGCGCGGCCAGCAGTTGAGCAGATGGCAGGCCAGCTGTGACAAGCTAGGATTGCTGCTTACCCTTGCCACTACCACGATCTGATCCTACCTTGCCAATTGATTTTCCCGGACATGGCACCCGACACACGCCTTACGGGTAGCCCGTCTCTTCTACCCAAAGAAAGTCACTTAGATACGCTAGCAATGCGAAGATGATATAGAACGTCCATTAAAGATGCCCCGGGTCAATTAATATACCTAGGTAACTTATTGTCCCTTCTTTCGGAACCTAGAGCACTTCTCTTGTTTACGAATTAGTTTCAAGGGCAGACAGTCTTTCGATCCCTCTTCACTAGGTATATCGCCATCTTTCCCCTCTCCACCAAGTCATGAGAGATAAATACCTGTGTCCACTCATTTGCAGACCTCAACATCTAAAGGGTGTGACAAGATATCATCTCCGCGAAAGACTTATGTCCATTCATGCCATCTGGGGTCGAAATAAGAGACAGGGTCATCCTGTCTGAACTGTGGACCCTCAGCATCGAGTATGAATCCCATCTCGCATCTATCGAACTCAATATTTCTTGACCGGTCTTCGTAGAAGGAATCGAAGCGTGTCGAGAGCGCATCCCTCAGACTGCCGACATTACCGGCTGGATGGAGCGCTCGCCAGGGGTTGATGCAAGTCTCCGCCTTACATGATTTAAGGACGAAGAGCAGCGAGTCTAGCCTGGCAACCACCTTGTCGAGGTGGACTCCTACTATACTCTCTCGCGCGTCCTCATCTGGATGGAGGAGGTTGGTCATCTCGCCCGGGTCTCTCATCAGATCATGTAGTTCCCGCTCGTTGTTGCACCACACCTGATAGTGCAGGTCGTACGACTTGCTGATGACGCGAAGTGCCTTGTAGGTGTTGTTTTGGTGCAGCCTCGGATACAAGTCGAGGACTTGGCCCTCGTTAGAAGCGAAACCCCAGTGCTCTACCGTTACGTGTTCGTGGCGTGTCCTGCTGGCTTCTTCCAGCCCCTCTTCTGTAAGTGGAATCGCCACCCCGTCGAAGTCGTTTCTCAAAGGGACGCCTGCCATCTCTAACAACGTAGGCGCCAAGTCAGTGTGAGTTGTTATGATGTTGCTAGCTAACCTCTCTGGGACACCGGGACCCCTGATAATGAGCGGAATGTTGATGTCTTCCTCGAAGCTGCATTGTTTGGCTGGCTGCATCCGATGCTGACCAATGTGGTAGCCGTTATCAGTGGTATAGATGATGAAAGTCTTATCCAAGATTTTCAAATCATCTAGACGTCTAACTACGGAATCCACAATCTCGTCGACGCTCTGGAGAGTTCGGAGCCGTTGCACGTAGAAGTTGTCGTTGTAATCGACCGTCTCTTGATTCTGCTTCGGAAGCTTCCGGATCCAACTAGCACCCGACGGCTTATCTGGATTGAAATTTGCTGTTCGCGGGACTTTGGCAGCTTCGAAGAGCTTCGCGTGCCTCTCTGCTGGTACAGGTGCCGAGAATTCAATATCTTCCAGGTCACTATGATTGCCGTCCTTAAAGGCGGGAGACCACATGTTGGCATGCGGCGATACAGGGGCAAGTCCAAGGAAAAAAGGTTTTCCTGCCTCGAATGCCTCGTCTAATAGTCCCATGGCTTTCTCTGCCAGCACATCCACGCTATGTCGGCCTTCAAAGCTCATGGGAGGCTCTCTGTTACGCTGGTACGTGCTGTTCATGTACCAATATGTGAAGGGATCGAGTAAGAAATCCTGTGATGGTCAAAATCTTAGTTCGCCACTCGTGGGTAAGCCTTGTAGGTTCCTCAAGAGACCCTATGCCATGGGAGCTTTTGTACTAGCGAGCTAGAAACAGGCCGGGGTAGACAGAATGTCAGATACTCACAGAAGCAGTCCAACCCGCAGCATGAGGCGAGTTGTAATTGTCAACGGTGTGTGCGTTGAACAGCTTTCCAGTGTAATACGTGTTGTAGCCAGACTCCTGTAGCCAGACAGGAAGGTATTTCTCGTTTAGCCCCTGGCTGATAAACTTAGGGTAACCACCTAGAAAGTTCAATAAGCAGGGGCCAGTGCCTGATTTTGGATCTCATACTTACCATACGGCGGAAGCACGTTGGTGACATTCGTATTATGTGCTGCTTTACCAGTCCACAAAGACACGCGAGAAGGACAACAGAGTGCAGTCGTGCAGAAGTGCCGCCGAAATAAGGTGCCGTGGTCCAGCAAATGCTTTTGCACGAACGGCATGTAGTCAAGCGAGTTCATGTGAAGGTCTTGATCATCTGTGAGAATGAACACAATGTTGGGATATGGTCCTCCCTGGCCAATCCTGCCATTCTCAAGTTTTAAAGGCTTCTGGTTGACTGGCCCAAATATTGTCCCACATATCAAGTATGGACAGCATAGTAGCATGAGAAGGGGAGAACAGGTCAGTATTCCCATGGTGCTACTCTCTCAGTGTTCCGAGCGAGTCAGGTTTCTGAGATAACGAATTCAGCAGTCGCGCTGCTATTCCTTTTGGCAATCAGACTAATTCACGTCAATATCAAGAGCTGTATTACTGTTGCCTCGTGGATCGTTATGAAGGTTTCGATATGTTGATTGCAAATCAATTGTTTATGCTGCAGGCGATGAGCGCAAGTTCGAATTTACGTAGAATTCAACACCAAGCTACATACCTACCGTAGTACGTACCTATTCGGACGTCGCGTCGACCTAAACCCATCAACCTCTCTGCCGGGACTGTCATACCCCGCATTATTACAGCTCCATTTGGCGCTCGCCACTCTCGCTCATTATCTTGATTGGGTTCCAGCGCTAATCTTGGTCCTCCATGGGCTCGCGAAACGTGATTCACTCTCGAGGAGCAATATTGAAATCTATCTCGCTTACCACTAAGACCGGAAACAACATTGAAGACCCTGAATTTCGGATTGGCCTTATAGGTCCACTTATCAGCTGACGTAGGAGTACATGTATTCAACGAAGCTCGGCGGCTCTATGTGTATTATATAGGTTAGGTACCAGGTAGGTAGGTAGGCAGTAAGGTACTAATGATCGTTCATGGCTTAATATTGATTGCACGCCCTGGGATTCTCGTGGCGGAAGTCAAAGGCTTGCAACACAGCCCTGGCGTATGACAGCGCCGCAAAGATTACCGTGATGTGCATGATTTGATGACTCGCACCGAACAGATCGAATACTCGCGGATACCATCGTTCTGGAAACTGAAATCTCGTCAGCCACTAAGAGAGAGGTTTACTTCCGAGAGGTACCATTCACCTTCAAGCTGTAGCATAAGCTCCCCACGCCGTCGAGTAGAGCTGTACTTGCTATCCAGGCAAGGCCAACACGGCGATTCTGCTCTTCGAATCCGTACTCTGGTATGCGTATCAGAACAGGCGCAACGACTGAGCAGAACCCGAACAAAGCAAACAGCCCAACTCGCACATGCCCAAGATCATGACCTCCGATAAAGGGATGCAAGGTAGCAAGCGAACAAAGCCCCGCGAGTACAGTATTGAAGGTCCAGTAAACGACCTGGTCCCTCAAGTCGCACGGGATGCTATAGTATATAAGAGGCACGTTCGCTCCCCAAGTCAACAATACTATCCCTTGATAGTCCAGCTTCACTCCTAGGGAGTAGACCGCTTCACTGTGACACATGAAGGTGTGGAAGCTGAAACCTGTTAGGGGCTATCCGATAATGGGACTTGTGTAGACTCACATTGTCGAGAGAGTAAAGCACACACCGACTCCCAGAAAATAGATACTGCAGACTATGATATCAGCTGTGGTCGCAAGCTTATATCGTGACGGTATCTCAGTCCTGAATATGTATGAAGGCAGGGCAAAGAAGACGATGGCACCGAAAATGTGGGAAAATATGTTGACTGTCGTCCGTCAGCAAGGGATCGGAATTCCTCGGAGTCAATCCAGTCGGACCTGTTTCGTTGTGGAGATACGACCAGCTATGTAGGCACGACCATAACGAAGCGCACTCTGGTCGATACCCGGTCCGGAGGTATTCACTCCCACGTCTGATTAAAGGCGCATGTGAGCGCCATTGTCCAGAATATGCCGACTCAAGCGACTTACTGTCTCCAGGGTGCTACATAGGTAGACAAGTCAATAAGGTGAGTTCGGTCATGGTAGTGGGTAGGAACTTACCAAGATTTTCCCACTCAAGAAGTTGTATCAACGTTTCTTCATGCACCCTGACTGTCGCGAACTGTCCATGAGCATCCGTCGAAGGCGCGCCAATTTGTCGCCCTCGGAATCTTTGCCCTTCAAGACTCTTCGCAGCGACGCCCGAGACCCTCTGAAAGGCCATTCCACCTTTCATATCTTGCTCTTGTGATGTCTGGGCCATATTCCAAAGGTCTATCTACACTACCCAGTACAGCTGAGCTCTAATCAGTTAGAATTGAAGGACGGTTCTTGAAAAAAGGCGATGTGCGACGTGAGTGTGGCTCGATGCAACCCCAAACGACACAACCGGCACCCTTGTCGCTGCTGAAACTCGAAACAGCCACACAGATCCACAGCGGCGGATGCTAGCGAAAACTGGCATGGCGATAGTTTTTTTACCTTAAAAGTTCATTTTGAAAAGGAAGACTTTCACTCTGTTGATCTGCTGAATCCACTGTCGTCCGTTGACGATAAAGATCAATTCCACTGATCGCATTTACTCTGTTGATCTGCTGAATCCACTGTCGTCCGTTGACGATAAAGATCAATTACACTGATCGCATTTACACTCATTTCATTTCCTACGGTCTTATCCTGAGTGACTGACCTGAACATTCAATCAATCAATCATCGCAGATTGAACTCCTCGATAAATAAATCCCCGTCCATGCTCTTTAGCTTTTTGACGGTCTCGTCTTCCTTGAGGCCCAGCACATAACACGTTCCGACGTAAGCCCAGGTCGAATCATCGAGTTGCCTCAGCACCACCGAAGAACTTGTCCGGTCAAGGAAGCAGACCACATCCCCTGGCGCAGTCCTGGGCGGCCCTATCCCCAGATCGCCATTTACGGCTAGAAAGAAGGCGTTGGTTTGATAAGACGCTATCTTTCGATCTAGCCAGGAAAATGGAGCTTCTTCATTGACCGCCGGTACTTGGAGGATGTCGGTGGTCGACGATAATGGATTCGTGGCCTCCTCGTCAGCGCAAAAGAAGTTACAGTCAAGAGTCCGGAAGAGATTGTCTGAGTTAGACAGCCCCAGCTTGTCCGCGGCGGCTTGCCGGTCGGCGTCGGACTCGCACCCCCAGGCGAGGAAATCGCGGAATCTTTGAACTATCCGGTAGGAAGGTTTCAGCGGAAACAAATCCGCTGGCTCTTCAAGTATGGTTTGTCCCTCGTACAGCACCGCGAGCGTAGCCTGGATTGGCAGCAGGTCCTTATACCTGTACCTTTTCCCGCCCGATGCCACTAGGCGATCGACGCACAGCCACCAGAACCATCGTCGCATCTCCAAACGTTGCAGTGCCGCCGATTCGTGCTCCCCGCGCTCGGGACGAGCGTAAGAGACTGCTCCAAGCGTGGCCAACCGAACTCCACGGATATTTAAGATATTCACGCTTTCCACTGTCGGCTGCCTGACTGGAGAAACAGCATCGAGCCACATCGGCACACAAGTCCGCGTGACTATAATTGAGTCTTTGTATAGGTCCCTGCGCAAGTCGGGCACCCAAGAGGAGAGCCCGTCGCTCATGAAACTGTCGTATCCTATACCCGCCAGAGAAAGCAAGCTTGTATAATCGTCTAGCGCCAAGCAGCCCGTGAACCAGCCCCGGTATACCTCGGCTACCGGCTTATTGTAATCGGGCTCCATATTGATCGGCAGAATGCCAAGCAAGCCATAAATCGCGTCGCGCGGGTCCGTCGAGGTGCAGCACTGCGAGATGCTATACACGATATCGCTAGCTTTGTCCGCGTGATGAGTTGAGTCCTTCATCGCCTGGATCAACGGAAACGCGGTCACATTTTCGCAGGAGAAGCTGCCCCACGAGTTTAGCGATTCGGGTAGCCACGTAATTCGTATCTGCTTGAGAAATCTGTCATACAGCTCCAGCTGGCGGTACGTGACGTGGTCGTCGCCGTAGTAGAACAGGTGCCTCTCCGCGTGCGAAGCCAGGACCATCTCCTGTACGATCCAAGTCCTGGTCCAGTACCGCGAGTAAGATAGGTTGGATCGCAAGTCGGGGTATCTGGGATGTTGAGCCATCCAATCCATATCCTCCTGCGTCAGCACAGTGGCCGTCCCATCCGCGGCAGTGCCTCTCCTCTCGACATACGCGATTATCTTTCGCACGATATCGAAGCTGATGTTGTACTGTGACATCACGCCCGGCTCTCCCAGCCACGAGAGCACGAATCTCGCACCCGAAAAGACAGAGCCCATCAGATTGACTTGGTGTCCTCTCTCGGCTAGGTTCGTCTGGTCGATGCAGATCGCATCGGCCCAAAGCGGGAGGTGCCCTGCGCGCCGGAATAATTCCGACCTGCGCAAATGCTTGAGGGCGCGGGCCAAACTCCTCGTAATCACGAGTATCGTGTCATTGACCGAGATCTCCACATCCTTTGGCTGGTCCCCCCATACGTAAGATAAGGCGACGTACAGCGGAGATGTTTCTAGCGATGCCGTAGTCATCCAACAGGTGATAGTATCGTCATCGCTGCTAAACCGATCGAGATAAATCAGTCTTATCTCTTGCCTGCCACGATCTAAAGGTCTGTAGATCGAGGGCGACGTGGTAGTTCCGTCCATGGTTGTTGCACCCAGCAAAGCCAGGCGGGAGAACAACACAATCTTGGCACGGGTAGGCAAGAAAATCGAAAAGAAGAAAAATCCTATCTTTATTGTGCATGATGGCAGTTGGGTTGCCTCTTTGCAGTCAGCCCAGGAATACGCCCATGATGGTAGGTATATGTACATGCCAAGCTGGCACTGATGTAACCCTGCTCCAGGCCTACTTAGCAAATGACTTCTTCTCATGCGCCGGCTATGTATTTAATGTACTGTACCTCAGTGGAGGGTCGTGACGAGCTCACTCCCTAAGTGCGGCTGAACCGCCCATGATGCTGCCTATGCGCAGCGCCTATTCTATTCCGGGAAGATCGTCACTCCACGCACCACTAGCGCGACATGCAGACCTAGAACTATGCCATATTCGTAGATTCGATGCATATACCCTGATATTGCTTTTGGAGATATCTATGCCTGGGCGGTAGTTTCTAAAGCCCAGGTCCAGTGCTACGCTCGCAATGCTGATGCAGGTATGCTGATGCCAAAAGGATGCAAGTACATACATTCGAATCCCCATCCCAATTCCAATTCCTGACGCCGGCTCGCTACCTTAACCCTAACCCTCGTACGTTCATGCCGTCTGCATTCGATTTCCCTTATGAATCATCGGCGCGTGCGCTCCACCCTGGATTCGACGACCCTGCTTCGCTGAGGTAGAAGGTATATAGAAATTGTTAAACACGTTCCTGCCGGACGAGTCCTCGCTAAGGACGGTGCTCAGAGAGCGCTGCTGCTCCAAATAATCATCATTCTCGTCATTATGTTCACCCCCCGCGTTGGCATCCGCTGCGCGCCCCTCCTCAACCGCGTGTCCCTTAAGGACTTCCGACACGCCACCCTCGCGCTCAATCTCTTGCCAAAGATCCTGGTCACTGGGGAAGTAGATCCGCTGTACCGCTGTGAGACCAAGTTCAAACGCGAGGACTGCGGCGATCGTGGCCCCGGCCGCCGTCCACCAGCCTAGCTTGTTTCCGAACTCGTGTACGAATGAGCCGCGCACGATATACGGACCGAAATTCAGAGGGTATATGCCTCCGATGAACAGGTTCCACACGAACCAGCCGACGATAGAGAGGGCGAAGCCTCCAAACGTAATCAACGTCTTGTTGTGGCATTCCAAGATTCTACACACAACTCGTTAAAAACTCGGTCCGAAAAGGCGTAGGAGGGACAGAGGCAGTTGAGGAACAACTTACAAGATCTTGACATTGATTAGTATCACAGCAACTGTGAATGCCAGCTGCCCGAGCGGAAAGAGAGAGTTGTTCTCGGTGAACAAAATATCTTTGAAGAAGCCCCAAACCATCATATAAATGACAACGGTGTCGACAGCGCCAGTAAACATCCATGCTAGATACTTCTTGAAGTTGAATGCTTCGCTCCGCTGGCCGAATGCGTAAAGCTCGGGGACCGCGAGCAGCGTTTCGGCTCTCAGGTCTTTGTCAAAAATGCCGAGCAGGATAACCGGTAGAGAGGTGAAGAGCGTATTAAACACCGTCAAACTCCACGATTCGTAAATCGAGGTGCCCGTGTAGCCGTTCCAATGTTGATATTGTCCTTGGATTATATAGAAGACCAATTCTTTCCAAAAGGTGCTCAATATGTACTTCGACGTGCGAAGATACATCCATCGGCCGTGGACGAGCAACAGCTTCTGAAGGAATCTGAACTGGGCGATCGAGTAGTCGGCGACACGGGCAGCCTGGAGACCTTCACGGCCGGATATGCCAATGCCAACGTGAGACGCTTGAATCATAGCAATGTCGTTGGATCCGTCGCCGATCGCTAGGGTCAAGGAGGACGGCACGGTCTCACGAATACCTTGTACCAGACCGGCTTTTTGAGAAGGAGATGCTCGGCAGCAAATGACAGAATCCATACGTACGGCAAGGTCATAGAACATTATTTTCAAGGGTTCGTCCTTTTCAATGATGCCCAGGGTATGGCCGTCGACGACGAGAACGGAATGGGCCACCACGCCACGGCCAACGTCGATGAGAATAGAGGTCATCTTCTCCTGCATGTCGTCCACGGCGGCGTCAAGGACGTAAAGTTCGGAGAAGGGCTTGGCCAGTCTCGCAGAGTGTGCGATGTTGATAGCAGTCTCGCGTTTGTCTCCCGTGAGCATCCAGACCTTGATATTCGCTCTGCGAAGCTTCTCAATTGTTTCAGGAACGCCTTGTTGAAGTTTGTCCTCGATGGCAGAAGCGCCAGCAAGGTCGAAGTCCTTCTCAATGAGCTCGGCCGCTTCCTCGATGCGATTTTGCCTGTCCACCAGGCTCGAAGCAGCGTCTCGGTAGACCTTCCTCCACTCTTCGTATTCATCGTTACCAACATAGCGATAGGCAAAGAGGAGTGTTCTGAGACCTTCCGAGGCAAATTCGCCTATGTCATGGAAGCATTTTTCGAAGATAGCCCCGTCGTTGGCAGCTATAGATTCATCCACCATCCCATCGTAGGTCTCGTCAGTCCCCGCAACCAGAACTGGAGAGAGAGCTATAGATTGGCTGGGTGCGTTTGATCCATCGTCTAAACGTACAGTGTCGTCCAAGTCCAGGGTCTCGCGTCTCGTTAGCCAAGTATCAAGATCGTCGGATATAATTGAGCGACGATTCAGCTCGGTCGACCTATGCCGACTGCTTCTTCGGAAGATGCTAGCGTGTCTACTAATACTAGTTCTAGGAGTGTACGTGCCACTCAAGCGGTTCATAGCCCTCTCGGCTTCCATGCTTTTTCGCCTGCTAGCTCTTCGTTCCACGTCAGATGCCTTCTGTTTTGCGAGGAGCGAATTTCTCAAGCGTGAGATCATGATATTATCAGCTCCTTTGCAGAACACGCAAATCCTGTCGTCTGGCATGCGTATCACGATTGACATTCGCTTTCGCTTGCTGCTGAACTCGATCACGTCTAACACTTCGTACGTCTCCGTGGCAATCTCTCCTTCGGGTGTTTCGAATTGAAGCTTAATGGATTGCGTCGGACGATCGATGAGGAGGTATCCCAGGTCCCGAGCAGCTTGTACCAGTGCAAGCTCATCCGGGGATGCAGCTTGAAACGCGATTTCGCCATTGTCTTTGACCTCTGGTAAGCAGGTGTGACATAGCGCTACACAAAGAAGAAACTGCCGCGCTTTCTTCGAAAACGCCGTGTTGGGATTCTGGCGGATATAATCCAGGAAGGCCTCAGTCTTCGGAATTGGTTGAGGGTATCCTTGTCGAGGTCTCGTCTTTAGGGTTAACATGTTCTGACTACCAATCAAGGGAGTCTCAACGGGTTCATCTCTATCAGAGGCTACGTTCCCGACGGTCTCCTCCGTGACCTGCCGGGTTAGGCCGTTCAACTTATCTTGAGATAGTTGTGGTTCGTTCTCTCGTCGGTCCCGCTCGATGTCCATATCATGCAACCAAGCCGACCCCGCCACGCTGAGTTTGCGAAAACGCATTTTGTTCTCCGTCAGGGTGCCGGTCTTGTCAGAGAAGACATAGTTGACCTGACCTAGGTTTTCCAAGATGGTAGTCGTGTTAACAACCATTGGTGTATCCGTTTCGGCATCGTACATTTCGGTATCGGCGAGGAGGAGAAACTGCCCGACCTTGATGATCTCGAGACTCACATACAAAGATAGAGGAATTAGGGTATTGAAGGCGATGATGAAGCCGAACCAAATATGCGCAAAGGGCACCCCGGCGTCACGGAGATAAGGCGCATGTCTCTCGTGCGAGTTTTTCCAAAGAAAATACCCGCCCATACACCCGACCGTCAGAGTGAGTACAACCAAGACTAGAAGGATGACAATGCGGTTAAGTAAGCCTTGCATCTTGGGAGCTTTGGCACGCACGTCCTTATTCGCGTTCATACGTATCTTGCATTCTTCCCCGGTATTGGTGACCAAACCAATCACCTCATCGGTGTTTCGCACTTCAACAATAGCAGTCAGCAAGTTTTCCTTCACGTAAAATGCATAAAGGGTCAGCATGTCTCGGGAGCTACTCACGTATCGAGCCCCGGTACACGACGTCGTTCATGGACAACGGCCGGGTTTCGCCGTCAAGAGTGACACGGCCCTCGAAATTGTAAAGGTCGGCATTCGGATCTTCCGACACAACTTTGGCTCCACAGTTCCTCAACTTCTCAATCGTGTCGCAACGCTTCGCCAGTAAGGAACACGCTTGCTTGCTTTTAAGATTCGTCTCGCCATCAAGGGCCATCGTTTCGATGTATGCGACTCCATTGTGGCCAGTCGCGTGCAGTATGATTATATCCGCGGGCACGTTGTCGTCTCTGCGTAACCGAACAACATCGCCTACTCTGATATCCTTCCACTGGATCGTTGCCCACATGGACTCATGGACGCCAACCTGTAGCTCCATCATTACATCTTCCTCTTCCCGCGCTTTACTCTGCTTTGTCCATATGCCCAGCACTCGTTTCCTCCTCGGCGCCTTTTCGATAGTCCCATCAGGGTCCAAGACCCAAGCGGGAGCCAAGTTTTCCGTCTTATCCAAGACATACCTCCTGTAATCATCGTAGCCTTCTTTCGCCATGCTGATAGAGACAAAAATAAGTAGAGGGATGAGGGTGGTATATGAACCGGTCGTGCTCAGGCCTGGTATCAGCTGCAAAATAGCAATAATCAGGAAGTAGAAGTTGGCTAGCTTGCTGAACTGAAAGTAGAGCTGCTTTGGTACGAAAGACCATTTCGTATACCGGCTGGAGCGTATGAAGTTGGAAATATATTGTCTCCCACTCCTTTCGTCGATGAGCGGCTCCTTGCGAATACTGCCCGCGGTAATAGGTATATGTCGGCCATCACGGCTCGGCGGGAGAGGCTTCTGGCGCAGGATGCCTTCTATAACCCATCTCTGGTAGTATCGATTGAATAGTTCTTCAAGCCTCGCTCGTGGCCCTCTAGCCCGCTTCTGCTGCCGCCGTACCCACGCGCGATAGTTGTCCAGCCGAAACTGAGCATCGCGACCCACATCGTCGGTTTCTTGAGTCCTCTTCTTGCTTTGGCCAGCGAAGCCCTGCGTGCTTCGTCCCTGCGCAGCGGTATCCAAGATGCATTCCACTTGTCCATCGCCTTGCCCGTCTCCCTGTTTCGACGATGCACCGCGAACATGGAAAGGGTCGTTGGAGTCCATTCGTGGGTCGGGAGTGGTTTGGACCAACGTATCTATTTGGCGGTGGGGTTCGTCATAGGGAACGTCACTGGAAAACCGCACGCGATGCGCTGAATTGCCGGTATTCGTCCGTCGCGGTCGCCAATTACTATATTCTTGTCGCTCCGGGCCAGGGGAGTAATGACGCCGCGACGTTTCAGCACGCTCGGGACTGTCATTGCGACTCGACATATTTCTTGGGCGGGAATCATGCAAATCAGGTCTCAGGCCCAGGCCTGCCAGATGATAATTCAGCTGGCGGGGTCCCCGTCGCAATAGAGCCAACTAATACTTAGCTCACCGGATCGTGCACTCACCGGAAGATTGTGATTGGGCGGCTATATAGAAGGCCCTGCCTGTCTTGTCGTAGACTGGAAAGGCGAATAGCCAAAATTGGTGCTTGAAGGCGTGCGTGAGGCTACCACGAACTAAGTAGTGAACTTGTCATCACCGGAGATAAGGTGGTATATTATCTATTGCTAAGTAGGCTGGTTATGTCAAGCGACGAAGAAGAGAGTCGCTTGACAAGTCCACCTGAGCAGTATAAGATACAAAGTAGAACCTGGTAGGTCACTCACTTCATCGCTGCAACCCATGTCTGCGGGATGCTTTGCAATGCTGGCAATGGGAAAAGGATTGGCCGTACCTACGGATTACAAAACAAGGAATTACAACGCGAGTTGTGGTCTGTTAGATCTGCACTTGCGGTTCTCGGGAGACATAGCCGCAAAGACTAACGAAGCAGCCAAATCTGGGCCCTCGGAGTCGAAGCCGCCACCCCCCGCCGCGTCCTTCAGGTACGTATGTAAGAAGGATCGACACAAGCTGACATGAATGCAAAATAACATACGACCTGTACATTAAGGTAGATGTATGCGACCTTTGAACTCAACCAATCCAGGTTCATCAAAGCATATCCTCATCATCTAGCTTGAGCTGCCAGATGATATGTGGCAGACGAGTTAACTTGTCGTAAAATCAAAGCTTTAGCGACCGTACAGCCCGTACAGCCCGTTCTAGCCGCTCTAGCCGTTCACCCCACCGGGTTTAGAAGCAATTGAGACCTGTCTGCCTATCTGCCTGTCAAGAGCTACAATACTATCCCTGCAGCCACGCTCTAGAACACTTGCTCGCGTGTAAAGTGAATTAAGACGAGCTGAAGACGTTGATTCTATGTACCTAGATACTACTTCGTAATGTACGAAGTATGTCAGGTCTGTTATCGTCATAGGTAGCAAGACACATTCAAGCAATGTCAGCATCAATACGTCAGAACGGCTGCGCCACCCTCAACAGTCTCTGATGACGACGATGCTAAGGTGTAATACTCAAACTTAGGGAGAGTCGCACAGCTTACAATGTATACCAGGTGCCACATCACATCGTTCTATATTGGTATGCATATAAAACCATGGCCGGCTCATTTCTCTGCCGTTGAAAACGCATTCTATTCATACGCGTCGCCTTACTACGCGTAAGAAGCTTATTTATCGTCATAGGTAGGCCCTCGTCTGAAAGTAGGCTGTGGAATACTAAAGGTTACTTACTGTTCTCATGCAGACTGAAGATCGTCTTGTAAAAGGCACAAATAAAGTACCTGCCTGGTAGGTAAGATAAACATGAAAATGCATACCTGTCGCTTTCTGTTCCCGTGGAACATGTCTCCATAGTAGTACTCATGCAAATACCATCTTGCAACAAAACTCAACCCCTGTGTATCTCACAGGTGACTGGTATCTCCCAATGTCTGAGGTCGCAATGCTCACATCAGACGACGTCAGCATGGTGTACTCATTCGGACTCGCATCTGAACTATTTCGATCTGTCGCAGAGGCTAGTGGAAGTCATTACTCACATCAGATAGACCTATTGCGAAGCAGCAGCTTTTCAAGTTTCCAGAATATGTATCTCATGAAGGTCTACCTCTTGTGGCACTTCTACCTCAGTATGTATTACAAACTACACAGTAGGTACTGAGCTTAAACTTGAACGTTATGACTTGCAGGAAATGCTCTCTCATATGTAGCATACAGATCATGATTTCCATTCGCATCTCGCTCCCTATAGTCTCGGTCAACTCATTCATGCTTCTTTTAGTGCAGAACATTACAGAGGTAATATCTTCCTTAAATTTCGACGTGGGATACGGGAGGGGTACAGAAAGAGGGAGGAAGGGATTCAGAGCTCAGATTCAATAACCACATTTTCCTCTCAGCGATATTTTCATCCGCTACTCATACTACATAACAAATAGTTGAGGAGCCGACAGAGTAATCCGTATGAGAACAGTTAATACGCCTTTCACTGTACTGTGGCGGAACCAGGTTTGGTATTTCGGTATTTACCTAGGTAAGTTAGGTACCTACCGACCTGTGTACTCAGTCACGCATGTCAAATTGAGTTGACACTTTGGTATGCCTTCGTTAATCCAGTTGAGACGTGCCTCATAAAGATATAAGTTTCAATTCGCGTATGTGGTTCTATATTTCCGAATGTATTATATTCCTCGCCATAAAGTCGTCACAAGGAAATGATAGCAAACCAATGATCTCTTCTCATCTTTGTCGAGTTACTAGGGCTGGTCATGTAATCCACCTTGACGAAGCGTACACTCAGAAAACTGGATGGCATCAGGGCTTTCGCCGCAGACATTTGCGCCGTCGACATCTGTTATACTACCCGCCCAAACTCTCTCTCACCTCGACCACCTCGACCACATCGACCTTCACGTTCCCGAGGTATCGATCGTCATTCCTCTCGGACTCTGGTATATGCCACCCATCAGTACAAATTCCAGCAGACCAGCTAGGGCAGCTGATCCCTGACAGCCGATTTTAAAAATTACT
Source organism: Hypoxylon sp. NC1633 (assembly GCA_022984935.1). Classification (NCBI taxonomy): domain Eukaryota; kingdom Fungi; phylum Ascomycota; class Sordariomycetes; order Xylariales; family Hypoxylaceae; genus Hypoxylon; species Hypoxylon sp. NC1633. The sequence goes on along the minus strand of JAJLYQ010000076.1, from coordinate 41,087 downwards.
ATCCGAACCCAAGCCTCCTGGGCTTCTTCCGTGTTCATATGTTTTAATTCGCCTTACAGCCAGAAAAGACACCGCCTATTTTCGTAAAACGGGGAAAGAAATAAGAGCAAGCTGTGGTATGTGGAAACAGGTTATGAAGGTTGGATTAGAACCGAATTCGCAGTATTAGTGCCTATAACGAGAATCACTGGGATATGACTTTCCCTGGAGCAGGGGAGAGCAGCGGGAAGTTGAAACCTGGTACAAACGCTGTACAAGACACGAATGATCGGATACCGAAATAAAGGGTCGTCATACCGAGCTTCGTAGCTGACGAAATCGAAGAAATGGGACAGAATTGAATCGAGTCTCGTACGCCGAAGACCAAATCATAGGAGGGGTGTTTTTGAACGCGAGAACGAAAGCACCGAACGACAAGAGGTATAATTTCCGGAACGCCACAACAATTAAGCCAGATAATGCAGAAACCCTGCACATACGATGCGTAGTGATCCGACCAATCATAAAGATGGACCAAGCCAGGTGATTGCCGACAATCATGGATGAGGCATGCTCTCAGGAGAGAGGCTCGAGGGATCAACAGTGTCGAATTGCACGAGCTGACTCATGTCAAGGTCAGCCTGGCCCGGTTCCCCAAAGCCGGGAGAGTGAGGGTGCATAGGAAGGTTGATAGTATGCTTCGAGTACATCTCATTTAGGCTGTGCCCGTCGTCCGAAATGGCAGATTCACTCATGCCGTATATGTCAGCAGACGCCGGCCGCTGTAACATGGAAAGGGGCGGCGATTGTTCGACGATGGCAGGGTCACCGTGGCTGGTATAAGACGGGGGGGATACCGATTGCGGGATTTGGGGTAGCGGCGACAGGAATGCGCTGCTGTACGGGGTGTGGAAGCTTGACGCAGGCAACGGTGTGTTCTCAGGGCCTTGTGAGAAGAAATTCGGGCTCGAATACTCGGACGGAGCAGTGGTAGAAGCAGATAGAGGGTATTGTCTCAAGTCCATACCGTACGAAGCCTGGGTATCGATGCGCAGATTAGGTCCAACGTTGTTTAGGCCATGAGGCTGTTGAGGTATGGGCGCGTAGATGTTCGGGCTGTGCGGTTGAGCTTGGCTTTCGCCCGGGTGTTGGATGTAAAACGAAGGCATCGGATTCTGGAACATAGAGAAGTCGACGGCCGTCGGTACCGATCTGCTACGCTGTCGCTTATGACCTGGGCCACGGAGACCAGCATGCATTGGGTTGATGCCCCATTGCGATTCTTGGAACATGCCAACATGAGGCTGGCCGAAGTTTGGTTGGGAGGAAGGTCGGTTGGTGGGAGACACGGGAGCAGACACGGACAAGGTATGGCCCATGTCGAAGGGATTCGGATTGTGTCGGTTCGTGAAAGATTCGAGAGAGGCAAGCTTGGCGAGCTGGCCGCTGAGAACCTTAGGGTTGCCACCAAGATGGTGCACGAGGCAGTGTGTAGCTTGTTGATCCTCGGTGAAGTCACCGCATTGGAAGAAGCCGTTCGAGTTAGGGGACGAGTCCATGAAAAAGTTAGGAGGTCGATTCAGCTCAATGACAATTCCACCCAGCTTGGTAGCATCTCCTTCGGGATTCTCGAGGTAAATGTTCTTGATCGCGTTGAAGTTGTACTCGATCTTGTATCCTGCCTGGTCGTTGTTGATGTAGTAGGTCATGGTGCACTTCTCGGGGGAGTAGAAAATGATGAGATCCATCGTGTTCTGACCGACACGAGTCCACTTGCCAATACTCAAAGACCGACACGTCAGGTGGTGAATGACTAGATTTGTGAGCGGTCTGAAAATTAGGCACAAGTTGTCAACGCAACTTACGGACTTTACCCTGTCCACCTTGCTCACCACCCAACATCATCGACCCGTAGGGCAGAAGACCGGTGCGCCCCATGTAAGGGCCACCAAGCCCCTTACCAGACTCCATGGCTTGCATAGCCAGGTACGCTCTCATTGATTCAGGAATCGAGTCAATGTCCTCGCCCGTTTCCAGGCTCTTCTTGGCTAGAAGCTTAATCTTGGCGCGTCTAGTGGACATGAGTTATGAACCTCTCGGTTACGTGGTCTATTATTACATACCGGTTCTGGAACCAAATCTGAACGGACCTTTCGGTCATATTGATTTCTTCTGCTATCCTCTCACGAACATTCGCGGTTGGGGTAGGGTTCTTGTTAAATTCCATCTCGAGCGTCGTCAATTGATCCTGGGTCGCGCGCTGCCGCTTCTGATTCTTTTGCTGCTGCGTCAGTGTGCTCTTGCGCGGTGGGCGTCTTGAGTTGGTGTTTGATTGTGTGGTTGAAGGTGCCAAAGAAGGCGAGGGGGACTGGCTGTTCTTCGTGTCGACGGAGCCGGTAGGCGTCGATATAGCCTCAGGTGTAGAGTGGGTACCGGCCGTGGCGGTTGAAGCCGCGGAGCCAGGCTGTTCAACCTTGATGGGAGTATCCATCTCTGGCCGATAAGCTCAAAGGAGTGTCGATGTTTTAAAACTAATAATAAGTTCGATGCGATGGACGTCAAAGTCGCAAGATTGAACGCAATATCGAAGGATTCGTCCAGACCACGACCGAATTGTAGAAGGTAATTATTCTTATGCTCTTAGAAGTGATTCAAGGTGATGATATTGATCAAGGAGTGGCAGTCCGAAGCAATAAGCTATAGCTATGGCGCGAATTCGGATTGATTCGAGTCGTCAAATAAAAAATATACACTACTACAAGTAGATATATTTGATATAGCAAGCGACTACGAAGTCGTGACAGGGCTGTTTGTTAGTGAAGCCTAAGGAATGAAATGGACCCGAAAGGAGTGACGGTGTCCGTAATGGCTACGAAGATGAAAAGAGAGCGTGAGTTTGAAAGAAAAAGGAAATAATGAATATGGGGGGAGAAAAGGTAGGAGAATGTCGAAAAACGACGACGGTGACGATACAAGGAAGAAGATGAAGACAGAGAGAGGACCGCAAAAAGGAGAGCGAGGGGGAAGAGAAAAGGAGTAGACGGCCCCAAAAAAAAGTGTACCGCGTGGAAGGGCAGCTTGCAGCGAACTTTGCAGTAAGGTACTAGCCCAGTTTAGCCAGTTTAGTAGCCGGCCTAAGTGGGTACATGGGAACTCGGGGGAATGGCCAGCTACAGAAAAGAAAAAAATTCAAGTTGTGTAGTCGCCAATCGATTCGTGGTATACCGTAGCTATACTGTGCTTCGAGAATCGAAAGTACTTCGTATGTAAATATCTAATCGCGTCAGAATTTACCAGGGCTCTGAAGCTAGACTTTAGTTGAGGGGCCAGACGCTATTCTTACATGTAGCCAATGAAATCAATACAGTATGAAAACTCGACTAACAGGCATACCTGCCCAATCGTCTCCCGCAGCCTTTACCCACCGTGCTTTTCTTTCCACATACCGAGAAGGGCCAAAAATGCTTCACAAGCCGCTCAACATCCGAGGCGAGTGTCAATGTATTGTCAAACGACTCAATACAATGTTTTCATAGCCTCTCTGAGACAGCAGTGCCCTCGGCACTTGCGACAAGGAACTGCTTTTGCTTGCGGAAGCTGTATCTGGCAACTAACCTCACACACAGCCAGTGGAAGCGGATCGACGGATAGAGTGGGTCAGGTGGGTGACGAGCGTCCTATGTACATACATAGATTGGTTTTATTCATCTGTGCTTTGCGGAACTGGTCCTTGACGATGACCTCAACTGTACGACACAATGCCGAACTGGACGAGACTGCAGGTCAAATGCTGCCAGTCGTCCTGCTACCTAGGTATCTACCAACATACCTCCTCGGTAGTTGAGTAATGCACCCAAGAGTTTGTTTATGTCGAAAAGGTATATCACGGGCGATTGCATGAAGTCTGGAAAACACTCGAGTTCCTATTCTTTCAGGATGAAGGATTACACCCCAGGCAGTGCACTGTGCACTATGTGTATTCTACACTCCCTGCAAGCGTGCCAACTTCTAGCGAACCACCTATCGTGTGCCTACATACCTAGGTATGTATGTATGTACATTTGTAGATTGAACGACTGTGGTATTGACCTTGCCTTCATCATACGCCAAAGGAGCGGCTATGGCAGACAGTTTGACAATAGCTCTAACTTCAACTGTATTGGTCTGCGCATATCCTCGCGCAGCACTATTATCTAGGACATGCATTCACGAAGATTGGACGGCCTTGGTACGACCTCTTTTCGCCGTCTACCTCGTTGGGGGCTTTAATCTTCAAGTCGTGGAAACTTACTTGTTCTGGTCACTCAACCATATCACTTTGATCAACCATACATATGTAGAAGATCCCTGGCTATCTGGCTATCTGCCTGCTCATGTACATATGTGTGGCGTGCGCACCTCAAAGCCGAAGGCCTGAATCTCATGACCAGTTATGTCGTCGGTTAGATACCAGAGAACGTCCAGATTCTATGATGGGTTATGCCGAGTGAGCCTGGATGGCGATCCGTCCCTGGAGATGTGGGGGTTGTTCGACGGTGTGTGCCTCGGAGCCAATGAGAACCCCCCTTGCTTGTCCCTCTGCTCTACGAACAAGAAGTCCATCCTGATGCAAGAAAAGGGGGGTCAAGAGCCCAAGAAATTCTTCCCTGTCGGACAGAAACCCGACCTAACCGGCACACACCCTCAGTCTTCATCATTAATACATACTGTTGACCAAACCCAATCGTTTTGGCTGGCCAAGTTCAGCCAATATTTAGTCCGAGATAATGGTATGTACCTATTTCAATACCGTATGTATGTAATATTTTCTTCGCGTATCCGATCGCCCTGACTGAGTAGTGAGCTTGTTGGTATGTCGCACCTCGCACCTGGCTTGTACTTCATCCCTGCGTGCTATTCCGCAATACCTAAGACATTCACGCGGTTGACCGCCGTCGACCGCGGCCCTCCTACGCCACGAACCAATCACTCGACTCCGGAATGATCCGTGCTCTTCCCGTTGACGCCCAGCCAGGAGTTACATACAGGATTTGCCTACTGGTACATACATACAACGTAGGATTGATACAGTCCAGCAGGACACGTTCGAGGTCCTTACCCGTCTTTGTATTTACTTTTCCGTGTTCTTTAGATTTCCCCTATATGACTCTATTAAGGGAAGCATTCCCCTATGCATGAGAGGGAGGGTCGGAATTGTGTGGCATCCGTACCTGCATTGGTAAGTCAGTAGCATAGCGGGACTGCATGACCATCCATCGTGTTCCTGCAGTAGGTAGTATGCAGTCGAGCGTCGTGTGCTGTTACTCTCTGCGCACACTGTGCAATACATACTTACATATGACCTTTCCCGTTTGGGGGGGTCAGTCGTACATACATACACGCGCGCGGACGAGATGGGCATAAGCCTAACTTGGAGCATTCCTTGCCCGTTTTGCGCTTGCTTTTGAGTCGTAGCAAGTTCTCGTCAGTACATACTCGTAGTACATGTAGTCAACTGGTATCAAGTATTACGCAGTAGTTAGCGTTCTCGACTGCGAATCATCGACACAGCCTGAGGCGACACTGACTGCAAGCGCTTGCTTAGTATATATTTATGTACATGTAAGTATGATAATGAAGTACATATGTATATCCGAACTGGATCAGGTTCTTATCTTCATCCATGATAGTAGTAACGGCATCTCGTCTCTCGCAACGTTTGTTGACTAATTGGGTATCCCGGCATTTGGACATATCCCCCTCGAACAAGGTTGCTTGCCCTACATAGTACAACAGCTTGAGAGGTTCTCTGGCCGCACGACTAGGTAGGAATTCCTCGCAATCCCTCGCGTTCCGTTTAGTGATATTTTCTGGTCGTTCGGGTCCGCCAAGCTCTCTCGAGGAAAGGTTTAAGGTGACTCGAAAGCGCAGCAGCCTGGGATAGCAGCACGATTCGACTCTGGATCGTAGAGGAAGGATTAGAAGATCATGAAACATAAAGGTGATACCATTGTAGAGGTCTTCTGCTAAATCGTTAGGTGTGCGTATCGACAGCCCTAAGGCACTGTACTTCGTACATACACATACATACTAATATACATATGTACTTCGTACATAAGTTCATAACATATCATCTTAGTAGTCTAGTGGCTCACATAAGCGCAAGCCGACTGTTTGCCCCCTTGCAGCCTAGCCTATGCCATGTAGCGAAGAAGCATCACGGTCCTTGCAGAAAACGTACCCACCCAGTCCACAAACGGGCTGCTTAACGCGATCGAGCGATTGTCACACCGGGAACATGTCATCGGTCTCAGCCTCCAACAAGACAAAATGCACAAGAATTCCTAAGCTTCCGGTTAGATCTATGTATATACATACCTGTGTACATACATAGGAGCTCACAGAATCGACCGAGACACGTTCGACCTGCTACTAAAAGTATTCCATAATCCTTGCCGGCTATCGAGTCGTAAGCCGCATAAAGGAGAAGAGTGGCTGGTGAGTTATATTCCCTTTTTGTCCAGTCGATCATGCGCCATGCGCACGAGCTGGACTTCTCCCGATTCGTCAACCTGTAATAGGCTGTAGCTGACAATACTGTATGTAGGTATGTATTCGACCTTCCACGACGCATAGAGCTCAGCTATGAGGAAACTACTATGTAGAGTATACAATCTTATCCATGTGTGACCAACTCGAGCACCGTACCCGTCCTACGACGTCGCATCATAGACCAAAGCATTACGACCAGATAGGCGCATCTAAAGATGATACCTAATAGTATAGATCCTAATGAGAGGCCGGCCGGCACCATAGTGAAAGCCCAGCACCCACCTTTTATTTTTGTAAACGACAACTCGAATAACGGGAGGATAGCTATTTGTCGGAAGTGAACCTTGAGGACAGCAAACTGTTCCAGTAGTTAACAGGGTTTTGACTTGTGTCTTCCATCCAGACAGCCAGAATAGAAAGCAAGAAAAAATCCGCGACTTCACTCAGTATGACAACCTGTAGGAGCGCCCGCATATATAGTTACTGTACCTAAGGTCTGCATGAAGTTCGATGGTCCTACATACCTAGGTACGTTCAGGTATCTCGCAGTCTCCTTGTAGGTGCATGAATGATCGACCTGGCCGCTGAATACCTAGACTCAGTACCACTCGGCACAAGCATTTTATTGCCGCGTTGCAGCTACGACCTCATCGAAAGAAAAAGTCTACCTACCTACCTTATCGTCCCACCATCGAAATTGTGTATATTATCGAATCGATATCTTATAAATTCTTACAGCCCTTCTTTCCAAGATCTTTCAGCACCGTAACAGCCAAAATGTAGAGGCCTCTACCTGCCACTGACCAGAACAGTACCAGATGGCCCTCCAAATATCTCTAACATCCTTCAAATGGTTGTATGGCAGGCTTCAGCTTCTCACCTGCCAGACGAGGTCAAATGTCATATCAACAAACCCCGCTTAGGACGTTCATTAAGAAACTCCGCGACATGGCCACCTTCTCTCATGATACATGTGCCGTTCCCTTGGAAGTTGGCCGCTCTTAAAACGGCTAATCGGCAGGGTTCTCGTCCCAAGCTCCAACTGTTCCATACCCTTCATCCCATTATATCCAATTCGGACATAAGGGGTCATCCCAACTAACTACTATCGGAACATACATACATGTACTTCGCGATCCTTTTCTCTGCTATGACGCTACCCTTGCCTGCGGTCTTCCATCCGCATTGAAACGAGGACGATTCGAAACGCGCCCAGTCTGGAACAAGGTGAAGCTACTGTTGCTTGGGTTCAGAAAACGAGGTCGTGCCCTAAGTACTTCGTAGATGTATGTACATACATAGGTACTAAGGTTAGGGTGCGAAAGTTCACTATACGTATTTTGCATAATACTGCATAATACGGTATTATGCGTATAGTAAAATCTACTATGCGTATTATGGAACCGGAAAAACTAGTCGGCCCCATATATATACCCACCTTACCGGAATTATTAATTTACCGAGTACTTAAAGCTACGCCCCACCTTTTCTTTTCCGAAGAGGTACTTAGGTACCTCGGGCTCTAGCTTATTCATGATAAGCTTCAAGTAAGTAATATTATTAATTGTTACTTCGTATGTAGAGTTTTGTTTATGTGTTAGTAGAAGCTATTCAGTAATGAGGCATCTCTTTATTACCTTTGAATATTTGTTGCGCAGTACTTACAGCTGTGTTATGTGTGTGTATAGCCTCAATTATGGCAGCGACAGCAAGATAAACACCTACTTGGGATATCTAAGGTCACAAGTCAATCAATACGATGGCTCAATTCAATTGTTGAAGCCATACAACACTGGAATTATCAGCTTCCTGAAAAAAGTTGATGTATTTGGCCCCACTATACCACTATACCTGTATTATACCTAGTTTACTATGGGTATAGTGGTATAATACACCCGGTATTGTATAATGCGGTATAATAGTCTACTATGCGGTATACTTTCGTTGCCTAACTAAGGTAGTTTTGTCCCCCGCGCATGTATCTTTAGCTAACGCTGCTCACTAACGTAGCATGTACATGTATTCGTATGTACATATGTACATATTGACATGTAAACTTCTAGAAGATCTCCCGAGCTGGGAACTGCGGGAATCAACGAAAACACTAGGTATTATGGGCATGAATGATCAGTGGGTACGAAACCGACACTTAAGATTATACCCAGGGCTGCCAGGTAGGATCTGATAAACCCATGGCGAGCTCTATTGACTTATCAACGATCTCACGGACATACCAGATCTAGTCAGTGTTGCTGTATCAGAACATGTGTAGGCCTCGGATGCTTCCTTGAACAGGCTGTCTCTGGCTCGGGAATTATGGCTTGTACCCAGGGTAGCATAACTCCTATAATCCTCCAGTCCGTGCTAAGGCAAAGCCAGAATAATCACCTGGCATCAGTGGAGAGGCTTTTCTCGACATTCAGCCATGCCTTATCGCCATGAGTGCCGATATTGCTCCTCTGGAGCACAGATCTTACGATGTATGGTTTGTAGATTAGCATGAGTTACGATAACCGGAAGAAACTTCTGTTGAATGCTCGCCTTAGCTCAACGGGCGATGTGGGAGTATTGGCTACAATGACGAGCGTATACAGGTATGATTTAGGGCAAGTTGGCCGATACTCTAGACTCCACTTCCATAGCTTTATAAGCATTCTCATGGTAGGACTATTAACGTATAGTTATACGGCCAGTTCAAGAATCTTGCTTTACTTGACCTTTCGTATGTTAAGTAGGTAGCCGCTCATATTTCACCAGACAACATTTCCCTAGCTGATGAATATAGACCCAGGGACTCGTCTGAGCCCAAGAGACTCTCGCTCGTTGTCACTTTCAGAATGACATGACACCACGAGCACAAGGTTGTAATGAAGGGGTCTGTATCAACAATCACAGCTCTTTCATCACCTCGGCTACTGCCTTTGCGGCTACCCGCTTCCGCTGGTCTTCCGGTAGACCAGCACTCGTGTCTCGCACAGCCTGGAGCTTAACCATCATGCGCTCTATCTTACGCAGGTCTTCATCGTCCAGCTTGTCGCTAGCGTCCTTTTCGGATGTCTTCGAGCTTGGTTCCCCGTTCAAGAAGTCCTCTTCGTTGTCTTCTCCTGAATTCCAGATAGCCTGTTTCAACCCAGCGAAGTCGTCGCGGTCAACACCAAAGTCCAGATCTTCCGGGTCGAGATCGGGTCCCTTATTATCGGCGTCTGTATCTTTGCTGATACCTAACTCGGCCTCAAAGTCTTCGATGTCAGGTCCCAGATCACAAGCCGATACTTGAGACCAGTCGTTCGACTCTAGTGCCTCAAGAGCTCGGGGAATGCCGGTCTTTTCTGCTTTCATGATGAGCTACCACTCACCTCACTTTGTGGCATATAGAAGACAAAGCTGCAACAATGTAGACGTACCACCGAACTCATTTCGCCCCGCCGTGCTCTGGTTTCTCACCTGCACGAACTCCAGTCCCCATTCCGCACAACAGTCTTCCCAGTCGTCGACATCGTCTATTTCTCCGACGCCTAGGCACAGACTGACTCCTTCCCATGACCATCCGCCGAGTCCATCTTTGACGACCTTGCCGACATTCCGGATGAGCTCGCGTGTGGCCTTGGCCTGGTCTGATTGCGATTCAACAGGTAATGAGAACACCACCACAACACCCCCAAGAATCTCAAGCACCTCCTTGGCTTCGGAGGATAGAAATGATCCCGCCCATTCCGTCGGTGACGAGATCAGATCTAGCCATATGGGTACTTTAGCTGTGTAGTACGCTGTCTTGAGGGAGAGGTTATGCGATGAGCCGGCTAATGATGCTGATGATTGCTCCGGATGACTACCGGTGAGATCTATTTACGGATTAGTGTCTGTGGCGAGCTATCAGAAGTGACTGGCGCGGTTTGTTCGTAGATCTGCCTCGTGATAGTTATATTTGTCTTCGAAAAGGTGGAAATGCACTCCAAGAGGGACGAATGATGTTCGAATGACAAATTTACCTTTGATGACTCTGGTTAAGTGGTTTGTCGAATCTGCCAAAGACACGGCTAATATGCGCCGCGGATTGGAGATATCCATGCTTTGAATGGGGGCGAGATGGTATGATACAATAAGTTAAAATGGCTTGATGCAGGATGGCACTTTTAGTTCGTTGGTTGGTTGATACCTCGTGACCTTTAGAAGTGAACCGCTGCGGTAGCACAGTAGTGGATTAAGTACACAGCATTTGGAGGGGCACTGGGAGTCACCCCGCGATGAGTTCCCCAACCGGATGTTATCATTATGACTAAGCTGGTTTATCGCAGCTTGCTGCTTACCCGACAAGTTGAACAACCTAATTGGTAGCATATCTGACTCTGACTTGAGCATCATACCGTCCCCTTTGACTTGCGATAACTCGTCATGTCTCGCCCAGAACCGTCTCAGCCGGTCCACCTGACCAAGGCTTCTGAGATCAAACAATCCGGCGGCCAGACCGAGGGCATGGTCCGATCAAACGCCATCGTCGACAAGTGCGATGGCATCTGCGCCACCCACATGCTCGCAAAACCACATACCGCTTCTGCCGTCCACCACCACGGCCCGCAAGATACAGTTGTGTATGCTGTCAAGGGCAGAGGTACCATCGTTAGCGAGGGAGGCACAAGGAGGATCGACTTGGAACCCGGAGACTACGCACTCATCCCCGCTTTCATGGAACACCAGGAGGTCAACGACGGAGACGAGGACGTGATCTGGACCATAGTTCGAAGTGGGAGGACTCCCGAGGTGGTGAATCTCACTGGTTGGAGAGGGGAGCCTGTCAAGGGCTAGGAACCTTTGCGCCTCCTCTAGAGACGACCGTGAGACGTGCGGAGACGTGCGCCTGTTAGCAACACCTAGCAAGACACCGATGCTTCTCTCTATTTATTGAACTTGTAGTTGTATGATCGATCTGTATGGTATCCCAAAAAGCACTGACCGCACCACCCGTCTCTTCTCAGTACCCAACTCCGTATGGTTTCTTGGCTTATAAATACGTTTCTCATCTTTTCCTTCTTCAACCTCTTCCACCGTTGTAATCGGCACCGCCGGCCTTTCGTAATCTAGCGACGATGTCCTTCTCGTCGACATCCGATTTATCGCGAGCATCGACCGAGATGGAATGATGACTCAAAGCTCTCTTGACATTCCCGCTCTCTATTGACACGCGAGCCTTCCTCATGACTTTAGTCCTCTCGCCGATGAATATCACAAGCACGAATTTCACCCTCTTGCTCTCGCTGTCATTTGCGTATTCGACCCGTACGTAAGCGTACTGCGCTTGCGCGTCGTCCAGCTTCGTCGCTAGATCCGCGAGCCCCCCGCTGCCCGTTCCTGACAGGACAAGCTTGTCGCCCACCGCGCTCGCGTACGAGAGCAACAGCCAGTTTGTTGCGTCCTTGTCCGAGCGCACGGCGTCGTACGCGGCTAGGATTTCGGGGGCGTCGAGGCCGGACATTGGTAAGGTAAGTAGTCGGATGGGAGGGTGCAGTTAGGGAAAGTTTCGTTGCTGTATTTCGTATATCCTGCTCGGTTATAGTTCCGTTAAGTTGATCTTGTCGAAGGAAGTCCTAGGCTTGCAGGCCCCGTTTCAAGTCTCAGGTTGCATGACACTTGGGGCTGCTAACGGCCCGTCATATCCATCGCCAGCCGTTAGAGCGCCCCTATTTATTGCCAGCTTCCAAGTTCTTCACTTAGATTTGCACACCACAAATAGTACATCAATATTGCACTCTCAGAACGTACAGTGCGTTACGAAGTACAACTATGCTTAATTCACACCTCCAATCACGCGTGTCACGTGTAACATACCTACCTATGCTAGAGGTAAATCTTGTTGGTACTATCTTGTAATGCGTCAAAGTCCTATCAGGTCATCGGCTGTTACGCGCCTTCAGACATCATATCGAAGGAATTCTAAAGCATTCGTCCTATGGGAGTCTCGCCGGTATTCCTGCTCCGCCCGGTCCCTCTCGTATTATTTATATATCGATATACGATGTCCATTCCTTGTACCACGGCTCAATTTCTTCTTCACTCATTTGCTTGGTACCCCATATCCACCAATCATGGTCAACTATACGGTGGCGTGACGATCGGCCTCTGATTGTTCTCACAGCTCTATCAAAGCTTTCCTTGAACCGGCGGTACCGTACGACTTCTGAACCCAAATTAATCCTCAATCCTTGCTCCGCAGAAGGGCTTGTTGCGAAGTGCCGTTGTGTTTCCTCCAGGTCTTCTGAGGCTAGTCGTGTGAGTTCATCCACGATCGCTACCTCCTGGGTCATAATGGCGCCAATCACGGACTGCCAAGGAATGCTGAGTTCAACAGTCTCAAAATCCACATCCACGTGGTCCATGTATGGTAATACGAAGACAGCCCCGGAGTGAATCAAATAGGGTCCTTGGGGAGGAGATATCTGGTCTGAAGCCCTGTTTAGGTATGGGACCAATACTTCACGAGCCTTTGCCTTTCCTAGCTGGCTATACGGTACGTGCCGATCTCCGACAGAGAATCTGAGGAATCGGACCGGAACGCTATGTGATCCTATGAAGAAGGAGCTGTCACCTGCACCAGGGTCATCAGTTTGGCGAAAGGAAGCATGTGTACCTCTCTCCGAAAAGCGGGAGAATTCCAATGGGTAGGGTACGACATGACTACCAGAGTCATAGTCCTTCAAACCGGGTTTGGAGGAACGAATTGAATTGACGACCAAGCCCATGAACAAAGAAGTCTTACAGACCACCCGAGTTTTGAAGGCGTTCTCCGTAGCGCTCTTGAAAGTGTGGGAGACTTTGCGGCAAGTAAACCAGGCACGTCGAAATTCTTGGGGCTCCATGCCTTCGATTATCATGGTCTGAATCTCGCATGGGAGCGCATCCCAGCTTGCCCGAATCCCATGCGCCACCATGATGCTGCAGCTTCTCCGGGTCACGTCTCTAGTCAGCACGACGGTAAAGATGCGCATTGACAATTCATACTTGCTTGATGATTGACGATGAGCTTGCCGGTTGATTGAAGAGCAGTATTCCTCAGTCCGAAACGAGCTTCGATTATTTGATAGAGCCAACACCCAGGGTGTGGTACCTGGGTACCAACTGAGTGTAAGTAGGGATCTTTTCGCTTTGGGGCTTGAGTCAAGAAGACACAATTAGGTCAAAGGCAAGCGAAGGATGGGATATGGGCGAAAGCCACTTACCTTTATATAAAATGGTTTGACGAATGCGTATGATACCCAGGTACCTAAGTAATCTTGTGCTGCATGTGGCCCCTTTTTCACCAAACCATAGACTCTAAATTGCGCCAGTCGCAGCTCGTTTGACCAACACGTTATTCCCGGACGGCGATTATGAATCTCTTGGTGTTCTTTGTGATTATTTATGGATTAGGCCTCCATACTTATTGTCTGTCATTGTGCCCCCTTTTCACGCTTAAAGGAAAGGCGGGGACACAATAACATTGTTGCGCAAGGAGTAAGACCCAAGGGATTTGTAGGTGCTGTAGATCCGTGACGCTCGTCGGTTTACCGTTGACGTGCATTGCATTAGCTCTTACTCATTCTTCTCGACTCCACGCAGTCTAAGGCAGGAAGAAGGGACCTACATTAAGTACACGATGTAAGATGGAAGAATTCTACTTGCCACTAACCCTTCGATCTCTGGTGACCCTTGACTCAGTGTTTGCTTAATCATTCCAACTGTTTAACATTTCCCAGGTCTTTGTATTTCCGTTGAACTTGTAGTTACCGCTGGCTATGCTGTGATTTCCTGGGAACCTTTGGATTCTTGTCACTACAGCTGCGCAAGCACCCTTGACATGCTCGTATGAAGAGGATTGGAGATAGTAACCGACACAAGATACACTACTAGTAATTACTAGCTAAGGGTGTCTCTCTGATAATGACATACATAGGGCATGTTGGAGATGTCCCCACAGACTCAGATAGGTAGTGCTTTGTGCTTCGTACTAAGCACTGGGAATACTATGTCTGAAACTCTTCAAGCAACTTTGGTTTCCTCACCGTAAGCGAAACCCAGTGTCCAAAAACTCGTGACTCCCACTGCCGACTCGTTGGCTTCCCCCCTTAGGTAAGGTCACTTCCGCAAACGTGTTTGGTGGAACCTCTACAAGCAAGCGGAAACCATGTTCATTGACCTCCCATTCTGTCGAAACCTGACCGTACGGGCTTAGGTAGCTGGATTTTGCCCACGTAATATCGCCGCCGGGAATCGCGTTGATCTTGACCGTCTTCCATCCCGGCTCCGCTATGGCTAGCCCTCCTATTGTTTGATACATCCATGCGCCCACCGACCCGACAGCATAGTGATTAAAAGATGTCATATCACTAGGGTTTAGAGATCCGTCTGGAAGCATGCTGTCCCACCTCTCCCAGGTCGTAGTAGCATTCATTTCCACCTGATAGAGCCACGATGGAACACTCCTCTGTAGCAGCATCTTGTAAAATGTATCCGTTAGGTTCATCTTACTGAGCGTGGGGCCTATTAGATGTGTCCCGGCAAACCCTGTGCCAATTAGGTAGTCATTGGCTTCAATGATGTCGTGTAAGCGACTTGCTGCAGCCGTCGCTTCGTCCTCGTTCTCGAAGATATCGAAGTATATCGGCAATACCAATCCAGTCTGCGTCTCATTCGCAACGAGACCATCCGTCACCCAAGCTTCTCTGAAGGCAACCCTGAGATCCGATGTCATTTCTTCGTAACGGTCTTTCTCGTCTTCGAGGCCAAGCGCGGATGCCATCTGAGCTAAGAGTCCGGTCACGTAGACAAGATAAGCATCGGCAACGTAGTATGCACCTGTTGTTGCTCTCCCTGCATCGTTAGGGGGAGCGAGCGGGTCCAACCAATCGCCGAGCTGGTAGGATGCTCGGTCCCATAGACCAGCGCTGTTTCGTGGGATACCACTATCTAGATATACCTTTGAGCCAGTGTATTGCTCTCGTAATGCGTCCAAGTCCGCTGATGACCGAAAAGCATTATATGGATTCGCAACAATTGCATCTCCCCATACTGCTACTGCTACCGGAGGCCCTGTAGCGGGCACACCTGGAATGACCAGCGGAGGTGCTCCTGGATATCCTGTCAACTCCCTGATAGAAGAACACGCTTCAATAGAAGTTACTGACCTTCCACTTGTTCGGATTGGAAGTCCTTGAGCCACCCTCGCCAAAACCCGGATGTATCGTAAAGGAAATTAGCCGTCGGAGCGAAGGCGTGGGAGTCTCCGGTCCATCCGAGTCGCTCGTCTCGCTGCGGACAATCCGTGGGCACGCTCATAAAGTTGCCCTTCATCGACCATTGTATGTTCTTGTGTAGTTTGTTTATGAGCGGGTCTGAACACTCAAACGAACCCGTCTGCTCCATGTCTGAATGCACAACGATTGCGGTGATCGCATCCCCGTCCAGTGGCGTTTCAACCGGCCACCCGTCAACTTGGACGTATCTAAATCCATGATAGGTAAAAGTTGGCTCCCAGACTTGAACGCCGTTACCCGATAAAGTGAAATGATCTGTCTGGCTAGCATTTCTCAAAGGGCGAGTAGCAATATCTCCGTTTTCGAGGACTTGGTAACATTAACGACGGATCTTGAGAGAATTTGGGTCTGAAATATATTCCTCACCTTCGGCATGTACTAATGTGATCGTAGTCCCTTCTGGGCCCGATACGCTCAGTCGAAGCCATCCCACCAAGTTCTGACCCCAGTCAAGGATCGTTTTCCCGGTGGGGCTGGTGAGCACGCTCTGCAACTCAACCTCTTCGATACGGCGAATAGGGGGTCCATCCGGGGCAGATAGCTGGCTGTAAGGTGCTTCGAGCTCCTTCACTCCAATCCAGGAGTCTGACACCTGGAAGCCAGGGGCTGACCATCCGGGTTGTTCAAGTCTCGAATCGTAAACCTCACCATTATAAAGCTCGGAGGTTACCATTGGCCCCGTACCTGCTTTCCACGTCGTGTCTGTTTGGATGATGTGCTGAGCCCCGTTTGAAGTGATAACCAGCAGCGCCATGACACCTAAGGTATCACCCCAGTTATTCCTTGTCCCAGAACCGAACCCCAATCGTCCTGACCACCAGCCCTCTCCAACAAGAACCCCGAATGCGTTATCCCCGTTGACAACTAAATCAGTCACATCGTATGTGTCGTAGATAATTCTATGCTTATACGACTGCCAGCCAGGAGCAAGCACGGAGGTGCCGACTCTCTTGCCGTTGATGTATGCCTCGTAAAGACCGTACGCGGTAATGTATAAACGTGCCTTTTCTATGGGGCTACTTACTGAGAACTCTTTCCGAAAGAGCACTGGTTGGTGAGGAGCATTTTCTTCCGTCTCCTTGTCTGCAGCTATCATGAGAGTTTGTAACCAGTCGTCCTGGGTTAGAAGTCCCGTCTCAACACTGACGGCATCGGACCAAGGGGTGTCTGGCTGGTCGTTCGCGCCATAAGCTCTCACCCGGACTGTCGCGGACTGGGCAGATGCTAAGGATACGGTTGGCCAAGGCACCAGAACGGAATGTGACGTGTTAAGATAATGGAACAAGTCAACTTGGGATGGATTGGTGTGCTGTGACACTTCGATAGTGTATCCGCTTTGGGTCCAGTCTGGAAAGCTGCCTTCGAATCGCCATGATAGGCGTGGATTCACTTCACCGATGCCTAGGGGTATGCGATGGTGCTCAAAGGACACCTGAGATATTGACACTGCCATTAGCTGGACGAATATCGATGTATCGAGCTGTGCAGCTTTAGATTCGAGTCAACGAGTAGCGGGCCAGTTGGCTGGATTATCATGAGAAGGCAAGAATCCCTCGAGTTGGCGGAGAGTCGTAGATGCACTCGCGCCATCGTAGCTATAAGTTATCTACGAGGCCAGACGTGATAGGCAGGTACCTAAATGCCCCGGCTATATCAAATCAAAGCATTCAATCACAGACCACATGATATGGAGCTGCCTCAGTCTCCTCCACGCTTGACTTTATCCAGCCCCTCCCCCTTGAAGAATCGTGATATCGCACCGGTACATTTGGACACCGCGCCTGGCTCCCCCGCAAAGATCTACCTCATGACATGCAAATTGCAACCGAACGCCAGATAATGCGTGTTGCTAACCATGTAAAATGGTCACATTGGATCGCTAGTCGCCGTGTTACGCCCGAGCTTCGTCCTCAGACACCGTCGTTTTTGGAAGGATCCTTGCCAAGATATGACCAATGTCCGCAATAGTAAGGTATCTAAGCACCCTTACAACAACTCTAGTACTAAGCAAAACCCCATAGCACACAGCATATTCCACTGCGGCCTCATGGGCCTGCCATTCCGGTACGCCGAGACGGTGCCATATCCGACGACGATGCCGTTAACCGCTAGCGCCGCGAGCCGGGTCGAGGGGTAAATGCAGGCCGAGCCGACGCCGAGGCGCAGGATCGCGCCGGCGTATCCGGCCTGCTTGGGCGTGAGACCGGAGCGCGTTGCCATCCACGCGCTCTTCTCCGCGTAGTACGTAGCCCAGGCGCGCGTCGGGAACGGGATGCCGACGAAGGGCAGCGCCGAGGCTATGCACAGGAGCCCGAAGGTGGCGCAGGCTACGTCGGACCAGGGGTACATACTGCTTTTTGCTATCGGTTGGTAGATTACTACGTCAGTTTTGAGCGGGCGATTGAATGTGATTTTGGAAAACCAGATGAGGGCGACGAATTTACCCAGACCCAGGTACCTGGGAGCACCGGAGCAGAGCTTTTTAAATTCCAAGTTCTACATGTATGCACTGTTAGTAATAGCGTTACATGCATATGCCACCTATGTGAATTAGATACTGCTGGACTGACTTGTCTCCCTTTCAAGACGCGGAGTTCCCTGGACACAAGATCTCCTACTCGGGCACCCCCAAAAACCTTGAACATTCATTCTAGTGCTCAGCACCTTTGGGACTGGTCATGGCTCCTTCTATGACTACGCTCAAGGGTGATAGATTCGACCGCTCTCTATTTGAATCTGTTTTGAAGCGACGTTTTTTCTTCACTGAATCTTTCGAGATCTATCGCCTCTCCCCCAATTTTAACGGTGATAATCGTGGTCTCTTTGACTACGGCCCACCAGGATGTTCCCTCCAAGCCAATCTCGTGGATGCTTGGCGAAAGCATTTTGTTCTTGAGGAAAATATGCTAGAATTGGATTGTCCTGTCATCACCCCCGAACTCGTCCTTCAGACAAGTGGTCATGTTGACAAATTCGCCGATTGGATGTGTAAGGATTCTGTCAAAGGCGAATATTTAAGGGCTGATCATCTCGTTGAGAATGTCCTAGAATCACGCCTTTCACGCGGCGTGGATGGCCCGTTTAAGAACTCGTCGAAACTAAACGAGTCAACCGTTGCCGAATACAACGAAATTCTTGCCAAGGTACTTCCAGTTCCTGCTCCCTTCCAGATGAAGCGATAACGAAATCGCCAGGTAGCGCTGATAGGACCCTGTCTTCATTATCACTCCATCTCATCCCTTGCTCTGTCGGTGACTCACTCACTCATTGCCAAAATACAGATTGATAATTACGATGGCTCCGAACTCGGCGACTTAATTAAGCGACTCGATATTCGAAATCCAGATGGTAATGGAGAGGTGCTTCCGCCGATTCCATTTAACCTGATGTTCAAGTCAACAATAGGCCCGAGTGCAGCTGCTCCGGTTTACCTTCGACCAGAGACAGCCCAAGGACAATTCTTGAATTTCAAGAAGCTACTCGACTATAACCAGGGAGCCATGCCATTTGCTTCGGCCAGCATTGGCAAATCTTACAGAAATGAGATCTCACCTCGCTCTGGTCTTCTGCGAGTAAGAGAATTTCTGATGGCAGAAATCGAACATTACGTCGATCCTCAGCAGAAGCAGCACGAGCGGTTCAGTGAAATCAGTACAGTCGAGTTGCCTTTATTAAATAGGAAGACACAGCTCGCAGGCAAGATAACACCTCAGACCATATCGGTAGGACTAGCAGTTTCCCTTGGGATCATCAATAACGAAACTCTTGGTTATTTTCTTGCCAGAGTCATGTTGTTTCTTCTCAACATTGGTGCCAGCCCTTCGAAAATCCGGTTCCGCCAGCACCTGGATAATGAGATGGCTCACTATGCATGCGACTGCTGGGACGCTGAACTTCTCACAAGCTATGGCTGGATCGAATGCGTGGGCTGTGCTGACCGGAGTGCCTACGATTTGACGGTCCATGCAAGTTACACAGGTGCTCCTTTAGTGGTGAAGGAAGCGCTTCCTGAGCCGCTCAAGGTAAATGAATGGCAGGCAACTCTTGACAAAAAGCTCATAGGTCCGCGTTTCAAGCGAGATGCCAAGATCATCCAAACAACTGTCGAAGCTCTAGATCAGGCTTCCCTCCAAGCTATGGCCGCCACCCTTGCTGATGGAAAGATCGTGACAATTAACACCGCGAAGTTATCAGATGGTCAAACCGCGGTAGACCTCTCGAGCGAGCTTTTGACTATCTCGCAAGTGACTCGTTCTCTTACATTTCGTGAATATACCCCGAATGTTATTGAGCCGTCTTTTGGCATTGGCCGTATCATGTATAGCATCCTGGAGCATGTATACTGGCACCGGCCTAATGATATTGCGAGAGCGGTAAGTTTGGCCCATATGTTGTCATTTCTTACAGCTAAGGATTGTTTAGGTGTTGTCCTTACCCGTCATGGTGGCGCCGATAAAGGTTCTCATCGTTCCGCTGTCTAACCAGGCTCAGTTCATGCCTCTTGTTCGAAAGCTCTCAATTCGACTCCGTTCTCTGGGAATTTCTAATAATATTGATTCATCCAATGCATCAATCGGCAAGAGATATGCCAGGAATGACGAACGTAAGTAAATCCGAAATTCCCCTAGCTACCTACACTTCTATCGCTGGTGGGGATTTCTTTGCTTTTACTAGAAGCTTCAACCTCCTTGAACTCGGCTCAATGCTCTTCTGTTATAGCCATGTTATCTTGACTTGCTGATTACTAACTTGTCAATACCCAATCCAGTTGGGACACCATTGGGCATAACCATCGATTTCGATAGTGTAGCCGATGGCTCAATCACCCTTCGAAACCGCGACACTATGGTGCAAGTCCGGGGACCAGAAGATGATATTGTGCAAGCAGTCAAGAACATCGTAGACGGTGTTGAGTCGTGGGAACAAGTTTTAGAACGATTACCGCCGTTTCTAGGCCAGGGCCAGGACTGAGCAATCCAGTTGGTTTCGCTTTGCTGAACTATTATACCTTCCTTTACAATGATCTTTTTGCGCAAATAGCATCCGCCAAGCACTCGCACCGTCTACACTTCGTAGCCGACCACGAAATGCCTAACAGACATGTTGCTCCTGATACAAGCTTCCTTCTCCAACTTTGCCCACTCCGGGTCCGCCGTCAGCGCCTGCATGTCATCCAAACTGCGAAGCCAGTATGTCGTAACCAGGTCGTAGTCCGGAAATGTCCAGTCAGGCCGGCCCATGCCTTCTTTCAGGACATGGCGCATCGGCTCTCTGAATGCCACCGGCCATACTGTTCGTTGTTGATTTTCATATCGTTACCTAATCAATCAGAGAGGGATACCAACAAGAAGAAAACAAGAAGAAAACAAGAAGAAAACAAGAAGAAAACAAGAAGAAAACAAGAAGAAAACAAGAAGAAAACAAGAAGAAAACAAGAAGAAAACAAGAAGAAAACAAGAAGAAAACAAGAAGAAAACAAGAAGAAAACGATAAGAAACGCCCGTAGTGAAGGTCGCGAAAGATGCGCGACCTGGCGAGTGTCCCATTATGTCGGAGAGGCAGCATCAAGAATGCCTAAAGTTTACTTTGGGGGAGGGCTGGGGACTTGTAAGTTGTATCCATCCCCGAGTGCTTTTGTCTCCACAGCTGCGTGGGTCGTGAGAATGCTTGCCCTTTCTACGAAGGAAACACGCCGTAAAATCGCTTCTGCGGCGCACTCTAGCAGCGCCATTAAACTTGGAAGTTGGAAATATTCCTGCAATCAACAGAATGCGGCACAAGATATTCTACATCTGTGGTAACATTGAAGGTAACGTGGAGGATCTACCTAGGAGTTGTAGGAGCCACGCTAGATATTGACCCAAATATAGCTATGCCAGTACTGTTGAGGTCATATTCTATTGATGCTCGTTATGTAAGGCGCAGCCATCGCGCGGCTAGAACTATTTAGTTACCGGTTCGTTTTTAATAGAAATCAATTGACAAGGCTCGATCTAAAGATAACGTCAAAAGGTAACCATCGCGCAGCTAGAACTAAACAGTTAACCGGGTCATTTTTATAGAAATATTAAGGGCTCCTCCTTTTAAAGAGAACCTAACCATCTAATCCGACGACATGGACACGGGATAGCATACCTATAAAACGGTCGCCGGACCGCAAAATCATAGTACCATCTACTCCTCGACCTTCAGAATCAGGCCCCTTATCGAAGATGCATTACTTCTACCGTTCAGGTATGGCTCTTGCCGCAACGGCAATAGGCTCTTTAAGCTTCCAAGCCATGTTCCAAGGGGCAGATGCGGCAGTTCTGGCACGCGATAGTCCATCTCAGAGCCTTGCACTGCGGACTCTAAACGCGTACGACGACAGCATTCCGGACAAATGTGTCATCGGTGTAGCGACGACGAAAGGCGGGCACTGCCAGACGTTTGTCCAATGCGAGAAACCGTCAAATCAACGCATGGATCCGACTGTGTCTCTCCCCTGGGACGACTGTCGAATAGACTATCTCCAGTATTTTTACCACGAACTGGTCGGCAACTTTTCTGTCGTGTTTACGAAGGCAGACGGGGATAGGTACGTATTCAAAGATCTCCGCTGGGCAGCTTACCAGCACGCGACAAGAACAAGCTAACCCGCAGATGCAGCCTCCACGACCCGGTCATCGCATTCGAAGCGCTTAACGAATGGGCCCCGCTGGTAATCGAAGACCAAATCAAGTCGCAGGATGATGGGACTTGGGGTAAAGGAAACCTTTGCAAAAAGGGCAAAGACAGTATAACCAATACTGATTCCCCCCTGTTCTCCGACAATGCCTTCGACGGTACGGCAGGCTTATTATACTGGAAATGCGGGTTCCCAAAGCTGCAGAAAGCCTCCTCGAGCGCTTTTGGCGTCACCCTCATGAACAACGATGCCGACAAGCCTGGCTTCACCCCGGGATGGTGTAAGTTTTATTCTCCCTGCCCCGAATTAGTCCCCCCCTCTGCCACTTGCCTGCCTGCCTGCCTGCCTGCCTGATAGTATGCCTATTAAACTAACACTTCATGCAATACAATAGGTACGGTGCATGTGACGCAGTACCAGCGAAACGAGTACGGCAACAAGGGGAATTACGCGTTTGCGGTGCAGATCTACGACGGGGTCGGCGACCAGATTGGGCACGTGCAGAAGGCTACGACCGACAGTGAAGGACACCTGTCGGTGAGCTCGAAGCTGCCCTTTACGCTGGTTATAGACGCGGGGCCCAATGACCGCTCGGCCGTGCACTTCGCGTACGGCGGCCAGTTCTGGACCTGCGACAGCACCTATGCCTCCACGCAGACCGGCAACAGTTGCACCCTAGGCGCCGGCAAGGTGTACGGGTGGGAGAACGGCGACCGCTCTGGGGACATGGGCTTCGATTGTTAGAGTACGGAAGCTGGTGTATGGTCCTCGAACAATCTTGTCTTCCAGTCTTCCAAGGATTGCTCTTGATTCGTCTCTTCAAGTAGCTGTGTGTTGTTATATGACTCGAACCCTTCCGCGATTCCTAAATCGAGGCCATCTTTAGCCAACTTTTGTACTATCTCATTTCCTGATATTTTGACGTGGCTTGGACCGCAGTGCTGTCAGAGATTAAGGGGCAGCCAGGTTCATGTGGAAGGCCTTTTCGACACCGAAGCGGGTGAGCTTGCAGAAAGCCGCCGAGTTTTGGAGGAACCCGTCAGAGCAGCGTCTCCCCTGTGAGCCATCCGCATAGAAGACATGGATGCTTTGATTCTTCCAGATAGCTTCCAGTCAGTTAAGATGAATCAGTTTCTCTGTGTCTTTTGATCGTCGTGGTATGATTACTTTGATGGGACACACCGGTTGCCATGGTGCGTGCCACTTCGGATCTTGCTTTTCGATGTTGTCGATGCCTTCAGGCATGAGTGATTGAAGACGCCTAAAAGATTGTAACTGCATGGTCTTTTTTCCTAAGTTGGCTTTGACGCTGTTGCAATTGCGCTGTTAGAGTAGGGAATGCATCACGTGATACCCCTGAACGCAACTGTTCAGAACGTGATGTCATTCAGTACAATATCCTAGGTAACTTTCAAGGTATCATACGCATTCAGTGCATAATAATATCAGGGATTCTTTTGTGGGATACTGGGCATCTCATGCTGGTGGTTCTGTACTTATTCCGCCCCATTAAGAACTTCAAATCTGATTTTAGAAAGGATTGTGTCCTGAAGCACCCATACCTCGGTGAAACTCAAGTCCTTTAAATGAGAGAGACATGCATCAAACTAGATCTTTCTCCACTTGAAGTCATCGGGAATATAGTTAACTGTATTTTCTATTGACTTCCATGTTTGCTGCGTGTACATGTAAGGTACCTGTCCTTTGTCAACGCTTCGCAATTACATTGGCATTGATCCATCCTCCATTAATCATCAATCATGAATCAGGGGCATCAGCATCGCGACTGTTGGGATCAAAAGAGAAATCATGGCTGGAAGCACTGCCAAACAAGCCGAGCTATCGTAAATAGCAGCTGTCGGACATGCCAGAACTACGTCTCCAAAAGTGGCGGTAGCATTTGCACTTGTGTTGCTCTGCGGCAATTGTACTGACGACGTAACTCCATCTCCGCCGGGTAGTCCTTGGAGCAATCGAGCTGTTGCAAGTCAGCGCTCAGTCGCATTCTAGCCACGTAGCAATTATGTTCTGCCTACCTGCTCTCATCGCCAAGGCATACGTCAAGCCCATTGGGTGAGCGGACGGCTGATACGGGAATACAGAGCCGTCGATGATCCTCACGTTGCTTGTTCCGTAAACCAAGAGGTTCGTGTCGACTACGCCTCCCGCTTCCCGTTCCAGCATTGGGTTGCCACCCGTCAGGTGCTCCGAAGTACCAGTCCGCTGCTTCACAATGTCATAGTATTTGTCGAAGGGCAGATAGAGTGGAGGATCAGCAGACGTGATGATATCCTTCATGGGAGACGTCGTTGCTATCGTCGTCTCCCAGAATTGAGTGGCTTTGGCAAGGAACCACAAATCCCACTCAACGTCCGCACCATTTATCGTAGCAATAACTCTGTTGTAGTTGGGGTTGATAGCAGGCGGCATAAACGCATCACTGCTATTGATATGCACTGTGCCCTGACTCAAAGGTAAAAGGTTGTACGGTGTGACGTTTGCCGTCTGGAATTGCCAGGCCATCTCTATGAGTGGCTGTTCTTCGAACCAGAGCTTCTTAAAAACCTCAAGCTGCGCATTGGGGAGTCCCGGAACGCTGCTGGTAGTGTTGAGCCATAGGGAAGCAGCTGCGTAATCCTCATCGCTGAGCATATTGCGAGCGCTCTCCAGTTGTATGTAGTTCTGTATATATTCATTCCCAGATAGAGTGATGTTCAGCCCAAAGGAGATAGGTAAATAGTTCATCATTGGCGGATCTCTTAGTCCTATGCCAACGTTGCTCAGGTTCACTCTCGGTTCGACACCTAAGGGGATCAGTAGATCAGGATCTCCAACGCCCGAGAGCTCCAGAATCTGTGACGACTGGATACAACCTGCGCTGAGAATCGCTTGGCGACCCCGTACATGCAGCGTTGCATTCAACCCTGATGCTCGGTCGATATACCTGAAGCCCGCTGCTGTCGCTATCGTGTCTTTCGACTTTGTATGCCTCCAGTCAATCCCAGTAACATAGCTATTGGTAAGAACGTGTAGGTTTTGTCTGAAGTCAACTGCGCTGTAAGCAGAGCCAGCGTATGACCTGGTATAATTCGATGGCTCAATGGACAGCGGTAAAAAGCCACCTCCAACTGCGTTTCCGCCATTTCGGTCTGGGGGAATCTCGTACCCTGCACTCAGGAGCGTAGGATTAAGATACCGATCAAATAAACTCGAGACGCTTCGCTGGAACACTGATCGGATATAGCCATAACCGCCGTGAACAGCCGGGTCGTACATGAAATATTGAGACTCATTACTCGGCGGGCCAAACATCGTCTCAGACTGTCTGAAAGCCGTCGATAAGGACTCCCAGTTCCAACCGGTGAGATTGAGTAAGTCTTCCCATAGATCCAGTTGAACTCGGCTCTGGGTGTTATGTATCATCCAGTTCATAGAGGAGGTCCCTCCAAGTACTTTCCCTCTAGGGACGGGTTGAGACCCAATAGTTCCATTGTCGATCAGGCCTGGCTGTGGCAAAGTCCAAAACTGCCAATCATATTGTGTGTGCTGAATTGTCCCTGGAAATGTGAGTTTACTGATGACAGAGTGGTGGCAATGCTAATACCTCTTCGCTCAGGGTCTGAGATATTGTTATCGCGTCTACCGTCGCCTCCCGCCTCAATTACGCACACTGTAATATTCGGATTCTCAGACAGAAGAACGGCTAGCATTAGTCCAGCCGTACCACCTCCCGCAATCACGTAGTCATAGATCGGTGTATTGCGAGCAGAGGCGATTGCCACAAAGCTCATTAGAACGAAGTATCTCAGTGCCATTCAGTCGAGTATGTACCGAAAAGAGAACTGATAGCAGAAAGCAGAGTATGATATCCGAGATCTGGCTCGAACAGAGCGACATCACCCCTCTTGGAAGTTGGAATCAAATACGTACATCTTTAGTCAACGACCCCGAAGATTGAACCTTGGCGGAGATACCGGTGATAGTAAGAGACTGACTGTTCTGCCTCCTGCAGGTAGATACATACCTAGGTTAGGTAGTTATCAACACATTATGTCAATATCTAGGTAGTAATAAGCTTCTCCCAACCTCGGTTTATAATTTCGCACAGTTTTGTTCCTGTACTTGAAGTACATACCTATCAATTGTATTAGAGCACCCAGTGATGTCTACGTACTTGTAGTTGCGGTGTCACGCACCTGCTCGGCCATCATTCAGGGCAAAAGCCATTTTTTCCATCTTGTCAATAATGGATTGATGGTATTAGTGAAGGATACTGGTCCTCACTTCTTGAATCTGGTCTCGAAACTGCTTAAAACCAAATTATCCACCTACGCCTCCCGGCAAGTGAGTTTTCGAGCACTGATGGCGATGAACCGTGGCTCCTAATGGCCAATTGTTGTCAGAGCATGGCTTCTGAGAGGTAACATGGGCCCGGAGTAGCAGTACTGACAAGCCTTTGCGAGTCAAATCTTGTAGCTCATATCAAGGTCCATTTCACATCATTTGTGTAATAGCATGGCACAATGCTGGGATCGTGGCCTTGGTAGAAACTCTCGCGCAATATGTAGTCTAGCGTAACAAACCCGGAATCAGGAAGATTTTACCCCGCATATAGATCGTTGGACGAGACTCTACTCCAGCCGGTCGACAGACGATGTTACCGCTTTGTGGGGGTCGTGTGGAGGAGAAACAGAAGCCGGGGTAGTGCGGAGATGAAGATCGGTATTTCGCTGGTCGTTCTGCCTGAGATTGACGCATGGTGACGAGGGTCAAAACCCCTCGGTCGCCTTCCCATTCCAACTTCCTACATTTATCTAGATACTTGACTGCCCATTACCGTAGGACGGTGACTGAGCTGGTCATTGATCTGTGTGCTCTGCGGCATCTCGCTCGGCTAATTCAGCTTGTTACGCTTGTAATATCAAAGAATGGGGGGAATTGAGCCCCAAGAGCATAGTGAGGGCAATGTCGAAGAGGTTACTCATCCCTGGCCTCACGTCTCCCGCCTAACTCATGAACTGATAGAATGATGGATCTAGGGGAAGCCCGCTGCGTCGCTTGAAGATACGAGCATTGAGGAGTTTGACTACGAGCGCAGCAAACGTCTCAATCAACGTCTCGATATCCGCATACTCCCGCTGTGTTGTTGGCTGTACTTGCTAAATTTTCTTGATCGCGGAAACATTGGAAATGCGAAGATCCTGAATCAAGAGACTGGCGACGACCTGCTTCAGAGAACAGGCATGACAGCCAGTGGATATTCTCTTACCGTCACTCTCTTCTCCGTGGCCTATACTCTCTTCGAACTGCCCTCCAATTACGTGATGAAGCATTATGTGCGCCCCAGCGTCTGGCTGGCTGTGTTGCTTGGCTGTTGGGGCGCCCTGACTCTTGGATTTGCCGGAGTGAAGAACTACGGTACCGTACTAGCATTACGATTGCTCATAGGCGTGGTAAGTTCGTTCTTGCATCCTAAAGAGAACAAGCAGCTAACTTCTCTAGTCTGAAGCGGGCTTCTTTCCAGGTGAGCATCGCTGGAAACTTCGGAAGATAGGCTGACAGCAGGCCAGGCATCGTCTATCTCATAACCATCTGGTATCGTCACGATGAGCGAGCGGTCCGCATTGCTCTCGTCATCGCCTTCTGCAATCTAGCAGGGGCGTTCGGAGGAGCGATATCGTATGGGATCGGCCATGTCAACCGTGCTGGGAACCTGGAGGGGTTTCGTTGGCTCTTCTTAATCGAGGGGATCATCACAATTATCTCGGTGCTCCCAACCCTTCTCGTCATACCTGACTATCCAGCCCGCGCTAAGTTTCTGAGCGCATCGGAGAAAAGGTTCGCAGAAGACAGGCTCAAAGAACGTGGCGGTGGCCACAATCGTGAGCATGCGACGCGACACGAGATCCTGCAGACTTTCTTTAGCCCTCGAATGCTGGCACATTACTTTGCCTATGTAAGTCAACATTCGGTCTTCCGGCGGGTAGACCTACTTTCTAATCGTGGAGCAGATCGCCAACGTTGTATGTCAAGGGTCCTTTACATTTTTCACTCCCACCATTGTCACAGGCTTAGGGTATCAGTCGATCCAGGCACAACTGCTCACTGTGCCACCAGTATGTCAACTCATCTCGTCTTTTCCACCTTCTGCTTCACTGTGTGATATATATTATCTGGACTTGCGTACTGCGTCGCTAACTATCAATACCAGTGGGTTGTTGGCTTTGTGGTCGCCATCGTGCTCTCCTACTCCGCGGACCGGTTCGACGCTAGGGGCTGGCATATCACGGTAATCTCCATGGTCGGCGGTTTAGGATGGTTGACAGCGGGCTTACTGCCGACAACTTCGTACGTCCAGCGCTACGGCTGCCTATGCATGGCCGCGGCTGGGGCGTTTCCGGCGGCACCGTCAATGACGAATTGGGTGACGTGCAACACTCCCAGTCTATTGACGATTCCTTTCGCCATTGCGCTTCACAATTCGTGCGCTGGTATCGGGCAGATTATTAGCCAATGGATCTGGAAGGCCGAGGAAGCCAAGGAGGGGTATCCGACGGGCAATTTCGTATGCGCGGCTTGCAACTTCATCGTAGCTATAGTGGCCTTTAGCTTGAGGCTTCACTATGGTAGAATGAATGAAAAGGGGGCCAGTGACGCGCGAGGTGAAAAGCGAGTCTGGTCATACTAAGGAATATATCAGTCAAGGCGAAGCTTTTGAAAGTCTCGTCCACCTAGGTCAGGCAAATGTCGCCTAGGTGCCTATTTATTACATGATGAGTTCTGGATATCATTGAAGGATATCATTGACTTGTGACGGGGTCCCCAGATAGATGTGCAGTAGAATATATTGACCTGACGTCTTTTATGTGAGCTGTGAAGCGGTTCGCCGACGAAACTACCTAGGTACCCAGGTAGCTACGGCCTCTAGGACACAGCTAGTTCTTCAGTGAATCCGAGAAAAGGGTTTACGACACAGTTGAATGACGTCTATGTGTCAAACGTTGTATGTATTACTTACCTGCATTCCTGTATGTGCCGCTAGGGTTAATGGTTGACGTTTGTGAGACTTGTCCCTGACGGTCGCATTTGTTGGTGTTCGTGATTGAAGGCACCGAGGTGACTTGGAGGCCAAGACTAGCTGAATATGGCAATCTGGAGAGAAGTGCCGTTCCCGTTTCGAATACGACCGCGCCCTGAGAAACCAACCAATAGGTTCAGTGGCACGCTCGGTCGAACCAGACAAGCTTTTCTTTCGTAGTGCCTCAACCTTCCACTTGGGTATCATCGACTCCTCCGCCCGCAACCGGGTGACATCACCCTTCTACCTTTCCCCCGGTCAAGCCATACAACTCGAACCGAGCCTACGTAAATTGCCCAGGACTCAGCTGCCTCTTGAGGCTAGCTAGGTACCTAGGCAAGTCGGCCTAGCAGCTCCAGCCTCCAGGAATGGATCACATGGAGTCGACGGGAAGGGATCGCGGAGAACAAACATGCACTCCGAAAACCCATAATTTTCTGTGTCGGCCGATTGGAAGGTCGAGGCGGTGGGCAGGTTCGGGGCGACGTAGCTAGGTGTGTGTCAGGGGTATAACGAACAGAAAATAATCATTTATAGGGACGCTCATCGCCCTTCGCTCATTGCGTGAAGTGATCTCCACGATCTGCAAGTGGCCCCTTCTCAGCCTCATATTAGGTACGCGATTGAAATCGACAGCTTGAGGCTTGAGGCTAAATGAAGTCGTTCATGATGAAGTCAGCATTCTTAGCAGTTTTGGCCGCTCTTGGCGCGACCCAAGTTGCCAGTCATGCCACCTTCCAGAACCTTTGGATCAAGGGTGTCGACATGGGTGCTTCGTGTGCACGGCTACCGTTATCCAACTCTCCCGTGACGGACGTGACGTCGAAAGATATCGCCTGCAACGCGGGCACCAAGCCGGTCTCAGGCAAGTGCAGCGTAGCTGCAGGCTCGACAGTGACTGTCGAAATTCACCAGCAACCCGGTGACCGCTCCTGCGCTGCCGAAGCCATTGGCGGCGCGCACTACGGTCCAGTGCAAGTATACATGAGCTTGGTATCCGACGCTAGCGCAGCGGACGGGTCGGCGTCGTCCTGGTTCAAGGTCTTCGCGGATACGTGGGCCAAGAACCCGAGCGGGGCGAGCGGCGACGACGACTATTGGGGGACGAAGGACATCAACACGTGCTGCGGGCGTATGGATCTCACAATACCGTCCGACTTGGCACCTGGCGATTACTTATTACGCGCGGAGGCGCTGGCCCTTCATACCGCCGCACAAAGCAAGGGCGCTCAGTTCTACGTCACCTGCTTCCAGCTTTCGGTCACAGGCAGCGGGAGCTCGAAGCCAGCTGGCGTGTCGCTGCCTGGCGCGTACAAGGCCAGCGACCCAGGCATCCTGGTCAATATCCATGCTGCGATGTCGACGTATGTTGCGCCGGGCCCGGCAATTTACGGGGGTGGTTCGACGAGAGCTGCGGGTTCTGCGTGCGTCGGCTGCGAAAGTACCTGCGCTGCCGGAAGTGGCCCTTCAAGTAGCGCTATCGGAAGCACTCCTACCGGTATCGCGACATCGACAGCGGCTCAAGCGACGAGCACGAGCGGAGCTGGCTCAGGCTGCTCGGTAGGTCTTTACGGCCAATGTGGTGGATCAGGGTTCAGTGGCTGTACGACGTGCATCGTGAGTTGCTCTGCAATACCTCATCGCTGTGAAGTATGCTGACTCTCGCCCCTCAGAGCGGAACCTGCCAAAAGCTCAACGACTACTACTCGCAGTGTAGCTAGACTGTGGCCAAACCAAGGTTCGCCTGAAGATAGCCCAGTTTCTAACAAGTGGTCAGCATCGTTTAGAGGAGTAGCATTGCGTGATATGATTTGACTTTTGAAACAATATTCATTAATGTATATAATATGTCCTGCTCGCTAGAGCTTTTATGGGAATCCGATTTCGACATCTATCAAAATGACCCGATCTTCATGTATAACATGCAGTCGTCTATTGGGTCGGGTAACATAGTAGAGGGATGGGACAGAGTGTACCTAAGCGGGCGCTTCAGGCTGGTGGTCCTGTATAGTGCGTTCTCCCCCAGAATATATACCATCCCACCGAAATTGCGGTGAATCCGACAAAGACAACCGAGGCGTAATTCATCAGGCTGGGATCGGTGACTGGGACGGTCGTAGGCATGCAAAATAGCGGGATGGCCAGGAGAGACCAGCAAACGGACACGATATTGCAAAACCAGCCAAGCGGGCCAAGGTAAAAGACGCCGGTGCGGACGGTCTGACGGCCGTTCAGCATGCTGATTATGATTGGAGATGCATAAGCGGCTGTCAGTGCGATGACGCCAACGCCGGAGAAAGCGTTGTAGGCGGCCGATGAGCCAAAGTAGATGAGGCCGAGGAGGATTTGAACAACCATGCTCAGCATCATGGCGTTCAAGGGCACATCCAGCTTGGGGCTTATCTTCTTCCACCACCCTGATCCCGGGATAGCTCCGTCGCGGGCGAAGGCATAGATACACCGCGATGCAGCGGTGGTACACCCGACACCACAGATGATGGCTAGGACGAGAAGCGGGATGAGTAAGCCGAAAGCGCCCCCCGAGTCGCCTACAGCACTCTTGATAATCGCAGGGACGGGTTGCGCGAGAAGGATGAGATCCTGGATATCCGGAAGCACGAAGATTAGCGGGATTAAAAACATTAATCCTGCTATGGTGTTGATGCAAACGGTTATAACCATGGCCTTGGGGACCTGCGTGGCTGGCGCGCGCACTTCTTCGCACATCCTACAAGGAGCATGAGTATAAAGAAATGAACAAGATGGGCTGGACACTTACGACAAAAGCATTCCCGTTGACGATGTAGCATAAGCGCCCTGAAGAAGGCCTACCATGAACGACCAGCCCGGCGTCCAACCAGAGTTGACCTCGAAGTGTGTGAAGACATAGCTTGCATCGCGGCGACCTTCCTTGGCAATAGTCAATACGCAGGCCATGATAGCGATGACTCCAGCAAATGTCCAGAAGATAGCAAACGTCTGGAGGTCAAAACTTTAGTAACGGAAGGCAGCTAGCGATTGATTTGATTCTGTACCATACATCGAGGATGGGGAGCCACCGGTTGCATAGTGACGATATAGCGTTGCACAGCAGCGTAATTCCCAAGAAAATTAAAAATACTTGGTATGGTTCGCCAGCAAGCACATCTACGCCGTCCTCGGTGTCGAAAACGTTGATGCATCCCACCAAGAACAGCGTTGTGCCGAAGTTGACTGCCAGCGTGATGGTGACATTCCCGACCACATACAACCAGCCGCAAGTCCAAGCAGCAATGTGACGCCAACTGGGAGGCGCAAGCATGAAAGTCTGATAGTACACGCCTCCCGCGGTCGGATAGACGCTCGTGATCTCACCCAGGGACGCGGCAACGCAGAGAATGATGAGCGACACGGCCACCCATCCCCAGATGACGTTGACAGGACCACCCCCAACAAGGGGGTAGTACATGGTAGTCGCCAGTCCGTAGGGGATCGATGCTAGGACAAAGGACATGAAGGCGGCCTGCAGAGTAGACCGGGTACGCGCCAGCTCGGGCGTGTAGCCAAGCGATACCAGCAACTGGTCCGCCGAATCCTCGTCGAGTCCGGGAGATTCTGTATGGAGGCCATTGGTGCTAAGCGGCTGCTTCCCGCTGATGTCCGTCATGGTTTCAGAGGACAGGGCGAGCACGCGACAACGTAAAGTAGGCGGCTGTGACAATAGATAAGACAAAAAACAATTTTTTTTTAAATTTGCTCAACACATACTATGGAGACCGTGATACCAAGACTGAGCTATCCGAACAGAAATCTCAAGGTCCTGCAAGAGAATGAACGGCGAGATGAGCAAGAATACTGCAATCAAGAGGAAGTGAAGGAGGAAAGGTTAGGTAGCCGCAAAGATTATCGAGGCTGGTTTAGGAAGATAAAGAAATGTGGATTGACATCACATCTCAGATACGCGTGCATCTTCAGCGAGCTTCAGCACAAGCTGGATGATGGATTGGCTTGGCCTATCTCACTGATCCTTGCGAGTTCGAGATATGTAACCTGCCTTCTAGCGCTTAGCTCAACACGTGCGACCGACGGGCTTGCCGCGTTACCTGGTAAAATTTCATGTCAGCTTTGAATTGCGTAGAGCTTGAGATAATGTATTACTGCACTGTACGTATCTCAAGCTATATTAGTCTATCCATAAATATGACAAGAATAAATTAGCAAATGGTGGCATTCACCTGGTCGAGTTTGAAGAAAATCTTCTCAGATCCATCATCCATGAATGATGAATAGTTTTTTCCGACTCAGCCAATCATAAATGGCTATAGAAGATCTCCCGCTCCAGTTTGCCAGCGGCTAACGGCGACGGGCCGAGCTCATGGGGCTCCGAGAGCCCATCCTTCTTCGGTACCTGTCTAATAAAGCAGCGTCAACAATCTCCGTGAACTAATTATCTCCAGTGCTTTCACATGCATTATGTACAAATGCCCAAGAGATCTAGGTAAGGTAGTGATATCGATATGGTATATATTAGAATCGGTAACATATGGAAATGGTACTTGATGCTGATTACCTGGGTACATACCTCGCCTCACGACCTCTTCATCGGATCAAGGCCATCATACATCTAACACCGAGAATGATGGTAATGATGGAGATTTTAACGCAAAGAGATGCCTGAGTCAACAGGTAGCCAAACCCCAAGAAAGCGACACCGTAGACAAGACATGGACGGGGAAACCGGCACTGACGAAGTTCTCCTGGAGAGTGCTTCTAGCAATCTCCGCCCCAACCCAAATACCGATTCGCCTCGTTCATCGCATTGACGCCGGCTCTAAATAGACCAAGCGCGCCATCGACGCTCGGGTTGCCGGAATTGAATGAGGGTTCGGCCTCCTCCGCTCGTCGCAGGTCCGACTGATCCAATACCTTCTGTCGCTTTTCCAGCACGGCCTTGCAGATGGCCCGCCCCCACAAGTTATACCACTGGTCTTCGCTAATGCTCACGTACTCCTTGGCGCTACCTTCGGCCATCCTAGAATACGGCCACTCTGCGACGGCAACCTCCCATCTCTTCGTCCGCAGCCAGAGATACGGCCAGGAGAAGATGAATAAGAGGGTGAACGTAAACAGCATCTGTATCCACGACGTCAGACGCCAGCGATTGATCATTGCCTCGTTGTAGACCTCGGCAAGGGAGTCCTGGGTCACGAGCTCTACCTTAAGGTGGCCGCGGTAATTCGTGTCGTTCACCAGCGTTCGCAGTCGTTGTTTGACACCCTCCTCATCGAATCCAATTATCCTGCGGTGAAGGGTGAAGGCTTTCAACCCCGCACGACTCGCCGCATACCGGTGGCACCACTCCTGCAGCGTCGGCTTCGGGTCGCCACCGACTTCGATATTTTGGTTCGAACCAGGAGCGCGCTTCTTGAGTATTGTACCGCGACGGGTTTTTTCGCTATTATCTACGGTGCGCAGACACGTCCATGATCTGCGGTACTGAGCGTCCGAGAACAAATACGGTGTCAGCTCGACCGAGACGTCAAAGTCTGTAATGGTGTTCTTTTCGGTCTTTCCCTTGCTATCCCTCGTGGTCTCGGTATGGGTCCCGCGAAGCTTGATGTAGGGCCGTGGGGGTATGGCAGCGAGCTGTCGGATGTGCGATTCCAACTGAGCCGGATACTCAAGGCTCTTCGCTACCCAGAATTGCGCACCGGTGTTACGATCTTCGTAGAAGGACGCGTCATCTACATACGGCACCGTGGCAATTGCCGGGCCGTTGATTGATGTAGGTAGTGGCGGAAGGGTAGACGGGAGTAACGATGCAGCCTCTGATGATTCGAGGGCGTCGCTGTAGTTCGGTGGCAAGTCGTGGATCGCAGCCTCCGGTGTGTCGAAATCATTCTCGTCAGTATAGTTGCTCGCTGAGCTCTCGCCTGGGTTTGTTCGCAGCGACACCACATCGGCTGCTACCTTGCTGTCCCTTTGATCCAAAGGGTTGCCCATTGCTTCTACTATTCGCGTAAGGTATTGTATTGAAAAAGGGGTTGTCTAGTAGGCATGATACTTCATTACCATGAGATTGCCACCTCCACCTCTATTCAGGTGCGGCTGAGTTCCTTGTTAATGGGGCTTAGATACTGTCACGCTATACGCAGTAAAAGATCTGATTAATGGAGCGCCAAAAAGGCCGTATTTTGATGGATCAGTAGATGGTTGATTCAAGTGTGTAGGAGAGAGAAAACTTTGATCCAGGGCTAAGCTGTAGCTTAGGGCTATGTAATTAGCTGGCTAATCTACGGCTATTGTGTAACATACCCCCTTAAATGAAGCCTAAAGGTAAATCTAGTAAAATCTTGTACATTCTACCGCTTTATATAATTTGATCTTTTAATTAATTTAAGAGAGCTTATTAATTTTAAAGCTTTTAAAGTTTTTATATAACGTTTTTAAATATTTTTACTTTAATATATTTTTTTAAATTTTTTAAGTTTATTTATTTTTTAAATGTTAAAAATTTTATATACGGTAAAGCTTTTATAAGTTTATTTATTATTATATTTATTATAAACTTATAATTAACTTAAATAATTTCCTTTTAAGTTTTTTATTTAAGTTAATAATTATAAATATTTATATAATATAATTTAATATTAAACTTTTTAATATTTTTATTAATTAATTTTATAATTTATTAATTATCGTAATTAATATATATATTAACTTAATTTAAGTTTATATTTAAAGCTTTAATTAAATGTTTTATAAATATAAATTCCTTAATAATTTAAATTAAAATTAAAAGCTTAACTTTTATAATAAAAATAATAACCGTATTTTATTTATTTATTTATTATTTTATAAAACTTCTAAATAATTTTATAATATAAATTTAAAAACTTTTACGGTTTAATATATTATTTATAAAAAAAGTGTTATTAATAACTTAAAATTCGTTTTTTTTATTAAAATATAACGAAAAATATTATATATAATAAAAGTATAAAATTATTTTATTAACGGTAATATAATATAATAAATTTAAATTATAATTATAATAAAATATATCGAAAAAAAGGGTGTATTTATATAAATATAAAACATAAAATGTAAGTTATAATTTATAATACTTAAGTTTATTATTAAATTATTAATAAATTTAAAGTTATTTAAAAATATTATAAAAATAATATAGTTAATAGTTTTTTTTTTTTTACTTTATATATAAAATAAAAAAACGTTTTATAAAAAAAGGAAGTAGTAATAATAATATATATATAGTAATGTTTTAATATTAGGAATTTTTTTTTTATTTTATAATAATATTATTATAATAAATAGAATTTTTTTTAATCTTATTAAATTTATTTTTATATATATAATGTTAATATATTATTATTAATAAAGGTTTTAAAGGTTTTATTATTTTTGTTTTTTATTAAATTATCGGCGGAGTTATTTTTTTTATTAATTTAATGGATTTTATAAATTTCTTGTTTTTTATAGTTTTATTTAAAAGTTATAATGTTAATTATAAATTACTTTTTTTTAATAGTTTTTAATTTAATTAAACATTTATATAAAAAAAAGGAATTTATATATATAATAATTAAAATTTTAAAGATTTTTAATTACGTAAATATTTAAATAATTATTATTTTAATAGTTATTATAATATTTATATTATATATTATAATGTAAATTTTATTAATTAATATATTTTATATAATTTTTTTTAATTTAGTTGAATTTTAATGTATTAAGTTTTTTTTAATAAAAAAAATTTTGTTTTTTTTTATTTTATTAATTAATATTATAATAAATTTAATTTATAATAATAAATTTTAGTTATTAACGAAGTTTATGTTAATAAAAGTGAAAATCTTGGCAGTTTTTAAATTAATGGAAATATATATAACACTTTTATTTATATTTATTTTTTATTATTTAAGTTAGTTATTAAGTTTTATAATTACTTTTTTATTTAACTTAAAATATTATATTACTTATAATAAATTAAACGTTGTTTTTAATTAATAAATTATAATAATATAAGTTTTTTTTACCTTTCATTTAATATATTATTATTATTATTTATTAAAAGTGATTATAATATTAATAAATTTAATTTTTATTTTTTACTTTTTTTATATAATTAATAAGTTATTGTTTTTAATTATTAATATATTTTTATTAAATAAAAAAGGTTTTTTTACGTTAAAAAATATTTTATTTTTAACCATTAAATTAACCTTTTATAGTTTATTTTTTTTATATTATTAAATGTTTTATTAAATAATTTAATTATATTATTTATTTATAATTTAATAATAATAAGTTTATTATTAAATAATAATATAAAAAAGTATAAGTTATATATTAATGTAATTATTTTAAGTTTATTTTTATAATAGTTAAAATATATTATTTATTAATAAGTTTTAATTTTTACGATTTTATATAAAGGTTTTTTAATAATTATAATTATATTTATAAAGTATTAATAAGTTATTTTTAACGGTGATTTAATTAATATAAGTTTATTTAATTTAATTATTAATTAAATATATGCTTAAGTAATATTTTTAAGTTATAAGTGTATTCTTTTTTTTAATAATATTAAAATAAAAGTAAATATAATTTATTAATTTAATTATTATATTATTAAAAATTAAATTAAAATAAACTTTTTATTAATATTAATGTATCCTTATATAATAAGGCAAGATTTTTTATAAAGGTAATTTATATTTTTATTTTTAATTTTATAAATGATTTATAAATTAAAAATTTTAATTTTATTATATTTTAACTTATTATATTTTTTAAAAGAAAATATATTATATTTAATTAATGTTTCGATTTTTATAATGTTTAATATTTTAAATAATTTATTATTTATAAAAATCAACCTTTTTTTATGTAATTTAATTATTAATTATATATATATATATTTTTTATAATAAATAAGCTATATTATTTTCCTTTAATTTATTTTTATTTTTTAAAAGGTAATTATAACTTTTATAAGTTACCGGAAGCTTAATTAATTTAAGGATAAATTTATTATAATTATTTTACTTTTAATTTAAATTTAATTAAAGTTTAAATAATATTAACGTAATATTATTATTAAAGTATAATTTAATTACGGTTATTTTAAAATTTATTAATTTTTTATTAACTTTTATTATATATATTTCCCCGTTTTTAACTAGTAATTAGTATAATTTTATTTAATTTTCGGTTTTTTTATAAACATAAATTTAAAATTATAATAATAAGTTTAATATTATTAAAGTATTTAATTTATTTCGTATTATTAAAGTATTATTAACTTAACATTTAATTTTAAGCTTACGTATTTTAATTATTACTTTTTTTTATTATAATTGTTTTAATTTATATTAAAAGTATATTAAAGGATGTATTAATTATTTATAAATATATATTAAATATTAATAATATTAATATTAATTCATTTAAATTTATAATATTATTTATTATTTTAATAATTATTTATAAAATATAAGTTAATTTAATGTTAATTTTATATAAGTTATTTTTAATAACTTTATACGTTTAATATAAAGGTTTATAATAATGTTTAAATTATTTAATTAAATTATAAATTTTAACGGGAATTTCTTTAATTTTAATTAATAATAATTTAATATTTACGGTAAATTTATTGCTTGTAAAATTCTTATTTATATTAAACATTAAATGGTTTAAGGAATTTAAATACGTATTAATTTATATTATTTTGAAAATATTTTAAGTGTATTTAACGGTTATATTATTTAAGAATTTAACCGTTTAAAACGAAATTATTTTATTAATAATATATAAAGTAAATTTTTTATTAATATATATAACATTTATATATATATTATAATTAAAATTAATATCATTTTTAATTATAAACTTAAATTAACTTAAAGTTTTATTATATAATTAATATTAATAATAATATTAAATAATTTTTTTAATTACTTTTAAATTAATATTATTAAACTTTATTTTATTTAAAACTTAATATATTTATATTATTATTAAGTAGTTTTAACGTTTATATATAAGCTATAACTTATATTTTATAAAGTGGTAATAAAATATTATAATATTTATATTATTAAGTAAATAAAAAAAATATTCCTATTTTTATATAATAAAGTATTTATTTAATTCGTAAATAATTATATTTTATAAGTTATTAAAATAAACGTTAAAATTATTTATATTTTAAATATAAAGTAAAAAAAAGGTATTTCTTTTAATAATTTAAAAAGTTACTATATTAAAAGGAGTTAATATATTTATAATGTTTAAAATAAAACATTTAAATATATTATTAAAACGTATTTCCTTATATTTTATTATTAATATATTAAAGCTTATATTAAAAAAAAGATATTATAATACATTAAATTATAATTCTTTAATAATTAAAATATTAATTATTTTTATATTAAATATAATACTTTAAAATATATTTTTATATTTATTTTTTAAGTAAAATTAAAAAGTAAGGTTTTAAAACTCCTTAAGTAATATAAATACATTTAATTAAATAAATGTATAATATATTACTTAATTTATAAAAATTTTTATAACATATTAACTATTAATAAATTCATATATTATAAAAAATATAATAAAAGAGTTTAATAAATAAGTTTAATATATAAATGTAATTAAAATATTTTAAAAAAGTAAAAATATTTAAAATAAAAACTTTCTTATAAATTATACATTAAAATTAACGTTTTAATTATTATTATTAATAATATAATTAATATTATTCCTTTTATACTTATATAAAAACATTATAAATGTTATTTTAAAATTATTATTCTTTATTTTTTATATATATTTCCGTTAAT
Source organism: Hypoxylon sp. NC1633 (assembly GCA_022984935.1). Taxonomy (NCBI): domain Eukaryota; kingdom Fungi; phylum Ascomycota; class Sordariomycetes; order Xylariales; family Hypoxylaceae; genus Hypoxylon; species Hypoxylon sp. NC1633. Next base: position 686 of record JAJLYQ010000076.1, on the reverse strand, counting down.
TTTTACGATTAACCTTTTATTTCATTATAAAATATTTAATTAATTAACATCTTGTTTTTTTACAAATAAAACATTTTTTATCGCCATAATATAATACTTTTTTAATATTTAAAACGTTTAACTTTTATAATTTAAATAAGCCTTTAAAAATACCTTATTATTTATTGTTTTATTCGTTTTAACTTTAACTTATATTTTTAAAAATTTAATTCGTTTAATATATTTTCTTTAATAAAATAAAATATATTATAATAAAAAATATTAATATTTAAATTAAAAAATCGTATTAACTTTTAAATTTAACTACGTTTTATAAATTTAAATATACACTTTTAAAATTATTTAATAATTTAATAATTATAATTTTAAATAAAAAATATTTTTAAACTACATTAATTAAACCTTTTTTAAAATTAATATAATATTTATAATTAATAAAAAAGCCTTTATAAATTTATATTACTTTTAAAATAAAAATCTTTAAATATATCGGTAAATTTTTATCGGAATTTTTTTACATAATTATAAAAATTATAATTAAGTAAAATTCTTATAAATACAATTAAAAATTCTCCTTTATATAAAAAAACGTTTTATACGTTTAACGGTTTCTTTAAAAATAAATAATACTTTAATAAAATAATTATAATAATATAATTAAATATAACCTTTAAATATTATAAAAA
>JAJLYQ010000075.1:0-103299 GCA_022984935.1 Hypoxylon sp. NC1633 | reverse complement strand
TATAATAATTAATTTCTTTTTTTATATAAAGTTATAAATATAAATATAAGTTTTAAGCTTATCGATTTTTTTAATTAATAGGAATTTTTTCTTTAAAATTTTTTTAAAATTTATTAAATGTTTTTATATAGTTTATTTATAAGTAATAAATTTAAACGTTTTTTATTTAAAATGTTCTTTATTTTTTTTAAATATAATTTAACGTTATTTATTTTATTTTATATTATTTTTAACTTTTTTAAATGTAAAGTTTATATCGTTATAAATAAATATTAGTTTATAAGTTTTAAAAAGCTTAAAAATAGTTATAAAAAATTAATTTCCGTTTAAGTTTTTTTAAAATTAATTTTTAATTTTATTAATTATTTATTATTATATTATATAAATATAATTTAATTTTTTTTCGTTATTATTTTTAAAACTTACCTTTTTAAAGTTAAATTATTTATAAAAATAAATACATTTCGTTAAAATTTAATAAAGTTTTATAATAATAAATTTTAAAGGGTTTTTTTTTTAAATGCTTTTTTTTTAATTAAACCGTTTTTATTTATAATATCGTTTTTAACGATATTATAATTTTTATTATAAATATAACTTTTCGTAAATATTTTATAATATAGTTTTTTTTATATATATTTAAATAAAAGTTTTATTATATTTTTAAAGTTAAATGTTTTTATAAAATATTAAATAAAGCGTTTTTAAAAATCGTTTTTTTAATTAATTAAATTAAATAATTATATTAACCTTTAAATTTAAATAATATAATTTTAACGTTATAAAAATTAACTTTTTAATTATAACTCGTTAATTTTTATCGATAAAAGTTATATATTTTATATTAATAATCCGGAAATTATTATTATTTAACTTATAATTTATATTTAAATATAATTCGTTTAAATATTTCTTTTAATTATAAGTTTTTTATTTATAAATTTACTTATTTTATTAAATATTTATACCGTAAATTTTATAATTTAAAGCTAAAAATAAAAGGGTATTTTTATTTATATCGTTATAATTTTTATTATATTTTATAAAGTTTAAATATAACGTTAAAAAATTTCGTTTTAATATTAATTTTATAATGTTAATAAAATAATTTTAATGTTTATTTTTTTATAATACTTTTTAAACTTATTTATTTTAAATTTTTACTTTTTATTTAATCGTAACGTTTATATTATTTTATAATTATTATTTTTATTTAAAAATAAACTTATTAAATTTTATTAAATTTTATTAATTATATTAATAAAATTATTTTAAACGTCGTTTTTATTTTTATATTTTCGAAAGTTTAAATATTTATTATTATTTTCAATAGTTAAAAAAAAATATTAATAACCTTTAATAAATATAAGTTTTAATATATTAAAATTATATTATACGATTTTTTTAATATAAATGTTATATTTTTATAAATTTTTAAAAGGTATTTTATTAATTTTAATTTAATTATAAACGTAATATAATATAAGTTTTATATTTTTTATTTTTAAGTTTATATTTATAGTTTTTTAAATTATTTAAATAAACCGTTCGTTATTAAAATAATAAAAACATTAATATTATAAAATTAATTTTTTAAATATTTAATTAATAAATATTAAATAACTATTAATAAAAGTGTTTATAAAAAAGTTCCGTACTTTATTAATTTCCTTTTAAATTAATTTTAGCTTTTTATTTTATTTCTTTAATTTTTAAAGTTTTAAAATATAAGGTTTTTTTTTACTTTTAATTTAAAAAAAAAATCCTTTTCGTTTAATATTAATTAAAATTAAGTTATTATATTAAAGGTTTTTAATTTAAAACCTTTTTATATAATTACCGTTTCGGTAAAATAATTTTTTAAAAAAAGATTTTAATTAAAAACTTTTTAATATAAAGTATATAACGTAGTTTTATATAACGTTAATTACTGTTATTTTTACCGATAAAATCGTAAATTATTATATTTATTTTATTTATTATAATTTAATTATTATTAATATTAATAATAAAATTATATTTTTAAATATCGATTATAAATTTTTTAATAAAATCCTTTTAATTATTAATTATATAAACGTTCGATTTAATATTAAATAAAAGTTTATTTTTTTTATTAATTTTAATAATAAATGCTTTAATATAATAAAATTTAAGTGTTAATTTATTACTTTATAATAATTATATTACCTTAAATAATTACACTTTTTTTTTATATTCGTAAGTTTTTTTAAATTTTTTTTATATAATTTAATTAATATATCGTAAATTTTTAAGTTAATTTATATTTAAAACATTATTATTAAAAAACCTTTAAATGGTTATAATATAATATTATTTATAATATTATTACTTTTTTTATAGTTATATTTTTAACTTTTAATTTAATTATTTTTACGTTTTAATTTAAAATAATCTTTTATTAAATATTTATATTTTATATAATTAAAATATAAAAGGTTTAACTTTTTATTTTAATTAAATTTACCGTTAATAATATTATTATTATTATAACTATTTTATTTTTATTATTTACTTTTATTATAATTATACTTTTTAACGTTATATAATTTTTTAAAGTTTTAATTATTAATTTAATTTTAAACTCGTTATTAAAATCTTTAAAAAAATCTTAAAAAATTATTTTAATAATATATAATAACTTTTATATAAACTTAATTTAATTAAAAGCTTTAATTTTATACGTTATAAAAAACATTATAATTAACTGTTATTTATTTATCGATAAATTAATATTTTTACATTATTATACCTTTATTTTTTAATTTAAAAAAAGTAATAAAATTTTTATTATTATATTTTATTTTAAATAAATTCTTTTAAAGCTTTTGTTAATAAATTTTATTAAATAAAAATTAAACATTCGTAAACATTTTAATTATTTATATATCGTTTTTAATTTTTATAATTAACTTTAATATTTTACGTTTAATAATTTTAATAATAATTACCGTTATTTTTATTTTATTACGTTTAATAAACTTTATGTTTTTTTTATAACTTATCGTTTTTTAAAAAATATATAAAAACATTAAAATATATTAATTAATTAATTATTTTTTTTAAATAATTAATTTTATTTAATATAAATTTAAAGTTATTTTAATTAAAAATACACTTTTTAAATCGTTTTTTTTAAACGTTTTAAACCGTTTTACCGTTAAATTTTAATAAAGGATTTTACCGTTATTTAAAACGTTATTTAAATTATTAAATAATCCTTTAAATAAATTATTTAAAATATTAAACGTTTACTTTTTTTTTAAAAAAGAAATAAGCTTTTAATTTTTTATTTAAAAATTTTAAGTTTAATTTTACTTTTACTTTTATTTTTTAAGTTTTTTAATATTATTATTTTTATTAAATAATTAAAAAAGCCTTTTTTTAATTTATTTATTATATCGTTATAATTATTAATAAAAGCTTCGGTTAATTTTAAATTAAAATTTATATTATTTAATAAAAAAATTTTATTTTTAATATTTTTAAAAAAAAATTTAAACTTTTTTTTTAAGTTATTAAAGTTAATATTATATTATTTTTTTTATACTTTTATTTAATGGAATATAACTTTTTTATTACGTAAAAATTTATTTATTATAAATAAAAGTTAAATTTTAAGTAATATTTTAAATTAATTTTAATTTTAATAATTTATTAAAAAACTTAAAATTATAACCGTTTATTTTTTATTAATTGTTTTTAAATTATTATTTATTTTAATAAAAAAAGTGTTATTATAAAAATAAAATAATAATAATTAAATAATTTAATATAAGGATTATATTTAATATAATAATATATTATTTTATTTATAATTATTTTTAAAATTTATTTATATAATTAATTTAATTCCTTTAATTTATACTTTTTTATATAGCTTTTTAATATTATTCTTAAAACCTTTTAATGTTTTTTTTAAAACTCTTTATATTTAATTTATTAATAAGCCTTTTATTATTTAATTTATAAACTTTATAATGTTTTTTATTATTTTTTTATCGTTAATATAAATATATATATAAATATTATAAATTTATTAACTTTTATTAATAAATAAAACGTTAATAAAATTAAAAAGTTATTTATAAAGCCTTTTAATTTTTATTATTATTATTATAATAAGTTTTTATTATTTTACGTTTATTATTTTTAATATTTTAATATATAATAAAAAAAGTAACGGAAAAATAAAAGTAATAATAAAAAAACGTATTAATAATAAATTTAATATATTTTTTTTATTTTTTTATTAATATTTTACTTTAATATTTATTATATAATTATATACACTTTTTATTTATTTATTAACGTTTTAATATAAATTTATTTTAATAAATTTATTTTTAAATTAATATATAAAATATTATTTAATTTAATTTATAAAAATTTATATTATAAAAAACGTTAAAATAATAATTATATATAACGTTTTTTATAAATAATTTAAACTTTTTAAGTTTTTTTTATTTATTTATAAATATTATTATTAACATATAATATATAAAATATTATATTTAATTTAAAAACTTTTTTTTATTAAATAAATAAAAGTTAATTATTTTTTATTTTATTAAATAAATTTATATAATTTTATATTTATAAATAAAATAATTATTTTATTTTTTATAATTTAATAAAAAGTTAAAAATTAATTTTAATTTTTATAATTATTAAACTTTTTTTATTAAAAATATAAGTTAAAATGTTACGTTAAAATTTTTATAAAAAGTTAAAAAGTTTTTTAATTATAATTTTAAGTTTTTTTTTTAAAAAAATAACGTAAAATATTTTATATTTTATAAACGTTATCGTTTTTAATTATATTTTAAAAATTAATATTAATAAAGTAAATATAACGAACTTTTATAAAATTATAAAAATAAATTAAATTTATTTTTAAAAGCTTATAATTTTTTTTATAATATCGGTATATTTTATAAAATATTTATAACGTATATAATTATAATTTAATTTATAATTTTAAATATTTAAATTTATAATTAAATTTAATATATAAAAACGCTTTTAAAATTTCAAGTTTTAAGTGTATTATTATTTAATAAAATTACGATTAACCTTTTTAATTATATAATAAAAAAATAAATAATTAAAAAAAACCTTAATATTTAAATTTTATTAAATAAATTCTTTATAATTTAAATAATTTAATAATAATCTTTATAATAATATATAAATTTAAATAATAAATAAAGTTTTTATATAAGTTATTTTAATTAATTAAAAATATAATATTTAAAGTTTAAATTAAGTTTAAAAAATATAATAAATTAACGTTTATAAAAACATTAAAAACTTTTTTTAAAATAAGTATTATTATTTATTTTTATAAACTTAATTAAATTATTATAATTTATTACGTTATAAATTATTTAATTTAATTTAATTATTAAATCTAACCTTATAATAACGTTATAATAATTTTTATATTAATTATAAGTTTTTAATAATAAGTTTATATTTATAATATAATATATAAAAAATTATATATTATTATATAATTTAATTATTTTATAAAACTTTAAATATAAAAAATAACGTTTTTAAAAATAATTAAATTTAAGAATTTAATTTAATTTTAATAAAATAAAAAGTTATATAATATAAAAAATATTATTTTTAAATTTAAAAACTTTTATATTATATTTATATTATATAAATATAATATTATTAAATTAAATATTAACGATAAAATTAAGTATATATAAACGTTAATTATTAAAACACGTATTTTATAATTAAACGAAATAAAAAACTTTAATATTTAATATTATTTTAAAATAAAATTTATAACTTTTTTAAAAAAAAAATTTATTTATAATGTAATTTATATTTTTTATATTTTTTATATGCTTTTAATTTAAAAATATTAATAAGTTTTTAAGTTAATTTTAAAAAAACGATAAAGGTTATTCGTAAAAAAAAAACTTAATTTTTAATATTTAATATTAAAATATATTTATTTAATTAAATGAAATTAAATTTATAATTAAAAGTAATTTAAATTTACGATGTTTTATTTTTACCGTATTTTATTATAAATTTAACGAATATTTATTAAAAATAAACTGTTTAATAAACACGGTTTTTTTTAAAAAAGTTCGGAATTTTTTTTATTTATTTTAAGTTATTATTTAATACGTTATATAATAAAGTTTAATAAATTACCGAATATTTAATAAAATAAATTAAATATATAAAAAACTTATAACTTCGTTAATTTTTTATATTTTTTTAAAATTTTAAATAAAAAAATTTTATTATATAATAAAAAAACGTTAATTTTTTATATTATTAATATTTTAATATTTAATAATATATTTTAAAATATAAAATAAAATAAAAACGTTTATAATTTAATTTATAACTTTAATTTATTATTTATTTTAATACGTAAATAATAAAATTAAAATGTTTTACGTAATTTTATTAACGTTTATATTATTTAAATTTTATTAAAATAAACATTTTTAATTTTTTAAATTTTATTTTTAATTATTTATTTTTTAAATTTTAATATAACTTTATTTAATTTAAAATAAATAAATCGACGTAATTAAATGTTTTAAAATATTTATTTTTAAAAAGTTTTAATTTTTTATATTACGTATTTAAAAATTTAATAAAAATATAAAAATATTATATATATAATAAATAAAATAAATTTTAAATATTTTATATTTATAATATAATAAAAATAATTTTCATTTATATAAACTATAAACGGTTAATTATTATTTTCGTTTTTAATTTTATTAATAAAATAAAATATTTTATAAAATTATATTATTAAAGTTAATAATAACATTTATAAAAATTTAAAATAACTATTAAATCGAGAAAAAAATAAGTAAATTTATAAAACTTACCACTCATTTTTAAACGGTGTAAATAAAAATTTATAAGCATTTATATATAATATGTATGTAAAAACTAGGTGTCCGGTGACTTGTTAGACTCCATTGTACTGTCGTTTCCTAGCCTTGTCGCTAAAGCCTAATAAGAGCAGATCTCATGCAGACTACATATATAAACCTGGCTCTTCCGCCATGTCCTTTTCCGAACACCCTCGAAAGTCAGTCGCATTTGACAGCGTATCTACGATACGATATATTGAGTCCACTAGCCGAAGGCCTCGGAAGAATCCAAACATGGCGAAGCAACTTTTCGAAAGATTCAATGGGACGGAGCTTACGGATCACATGTTGGAAGAAGCAGCCCAGCTGTTCAACGAGAATTACGGAATCTGGGCATTGGACCCTACGAATTCCGGGCCCGCACCCAAGCCAGGTGAGTTGGATTGACTTCCCCCGAACTCTGTCACTGATGTGAAAATAGGGAGTCCCGTGAAGCTGAGCAAGAATCGGCTTCGAGCTCAATATCTACCCGATAACGCCGCCTGCTCCTACGTTAGAGTTACCGTCGAGGACCGCCTTGCAGGAAATGCGTTTGCCTGTCGCTGGAGCTACAAGAATACAAATGTTTGCTGGGTCACTCAGCTGGTCGTCCATAGCGACTTTCGGGAGCGTGGACTCGCAGCCGGCCTATTGAACCAACTCAGACAAGATGATGATGCAATCTACGGTCTTATGAGTTCACACCCTGCTGCCTGCCTGGCTGCTGCAAAAGCATTCGGAAGTACGAGAGCATATGATCGGTTATGTCAAAAGTCTAATACTGACATTTGGATAGGTGGCATTAGTACAGTGGCTGTCGATTTTATCCGTGACAATGCGGAAGCAATTATGAAGGCGTCGCCAATCTGCTATGTCAAAGACGCTGAGCTCCGTGGCAGCCTCTTTGATCGTGAAGACACAAGTGGGGCTGTTTCATCTGTGCACACCCACTTTTTTGTTGATCACACTGAACCGCTGGAGGCTCTAGCATGGGTGCGAGAAGGGACGGAATGGCCTCTTGGGGAATTGCTTGACGGCCATGAATTCCTTTTAAGATCTCGATCCTTTCCACGGCCTTAATCTACCTTTTAACGTCGTTAAACTCATTTCTTTAAATACCGTTTAACGAATAAAGCTTATAAAATGGTTAAAATTTTACAATAATTTTAAATTTAACGGTTTAAATAAAAAATTAAATAAATTAAATAAATACGTTCTGTTACGCTGCATTCATTGTATTTTTTATCACGACAGTATTAATGCCAGTATCAAGAAGTTCCCTCAAGCTGATCAGCCTCTGTAACACGATCGCCTGCAGGATTTAACGTGGCTATGTTCGGCACCGAAGTCTTAAATGCCGTCCGTACCGCTACACTTTTAGTAACTTGTCTCTGAGTATGTCGCTTGCGTTGCCCCTTGCGGCAGCCGGTAGAGCTGGTGATACCTTGACAGTGCTTCGCCCTTTCTACAGTACCTTCGTAGTAAGGCTTAAGAGACCTGGCTGAATCTCGATACAGGATTCTAGCCCGTGTGAGACCCCAACCCATCGCAGTCGCACTTATCTTAATGAAACGAGGATAGAATTCCTTCGAGCAAGCAACCCCGGTATTCTTGGATTTCGGTTCGGTCATGACCGTACAGTCCCCTGTTGAGAAGCTGTCACAGCTGTCAGCACAACTGACGCATTGTCATCGCATTCTGTTTGTCACTTGATGCTTGACAATCACATAGTATCGCCGGTGCATTACTGCGTATTGTGTATACAACTCAGGATGCTGTTCCATGTTCCCCGCTTCGTCTTGGATTGTGTCGTTGATCCCTTGAGAATCAGATCGACGAAACTTGGCGAGCCTGGTTTTGTGACCACACCAACGTTTCGACAGTGCGCTCGGATCATGTTGACAATATAATACTCTTATTATCAAATACTAGCGGGACGTTCCGTTTGTACGCGCGTATCTACTTCGTACTATGTATTGAATCTGCAAAACTACCCGAGTGGCCTTCATCACCCCGGCTCCGACTCTGCTCTGTTTCAATGCTGCGGCAAGACGTTTATATGAACAAGGACCGAAGATTCAAGTGTTCGTACAGAAGGAATATTGATACGTATAAAGCTTCGATATCTCGTGAAGATAGGCGAGAGCTGATCGGATGCCTAGTAATCCGAACGAGCCTTCCTATACAGGCGACAGGCCCCGTGCTGAGGGCGATCAACAGCCTTTTCCACAGTACCCAGTACAATTGGTATGCCCCGGATTTGAGCGTGTTTCATCTCAAGAGATCATTGAATCTGACAATTCCGAAGGTCTTAGCGCTTCCCATGATGTGCTGTGATCAACAGTTCGCCAGTAGATCCGGAGGATTGGCAGTCATCTTTCTTCCTGTCAAGTAAACACCCATCACCTATTTACATACCTAAGATGATCAGCGAGTTAGTTCTACCCCTAACGACTGGATGGCGTCTCTTCAGTGTGTGTTTTCAAGAAGAGTTAAGCTGCCGCGGATCTCACGGTTGTAAATCAGGATAATAGGTAGGTATCTGTACATGCCGTACCTGCTTCTACGCAGCAGGTCTATCGAATGTCATTGCGAGAGCAGTTGACTATATTCTCACTGGTAGTGCTATCACGATCCTCGTATGCTGGCGAAGGTGTGCTTCAGTGTCGTTTTACTGACAAGCATCTATACCGTGATTTCGTCTACTTGATATCTGGAATTGATTAGTATACTACTGCTTTCTGTCGTCTCCGCGCTCTTGAACAAACTGATATTCCTACCTGGTACTTATGTAAGTCGCTGAGTTTACCAATATTTTTCTTGGCTTGTCTGAAATCCTCCAACCCGCAACAAATTTTCCGTAAGTTCTGTTAAAACCATAGCAGCTGTATTCCAAAGGCAATGGTGTCACTTTCAATGGCCAGTACGGATTATGGGTCATTCCGTTTCAGACGATGCCATTCCCAATGATGTCTCCGATTAATGCCCTTTCTGATGCTCCGCTTAAAATTGATTGGTCCAGTGTACTTCGTACCTGAAGCCTATCGATAGGCGCTCGGGCCAATGACAACTCCTGCTCCATAATTAAATGTTAGGGACCAGAAAAAATTGAGATTATCGAATTCTGCGATTATACCCATTCCGCAAACCCGATCGTATATCACAATGGCCTCTTCCAAGACGGTTACTCTGCGTAGCGAGACTGCGGTCTCCCTTGTGGACCCAGACCAGGTTAGTTCCTCACTAGTCCTTGAGATCCTGTCCTGTTCTGACTTTCATCGTAGACTTTGAAGGCCTCCAAAGCGCTGTTGGCGCATATGAAGAAGGCCTCCGAGGAGAAGGCCGCCAATTCTGAGAAGAGAGATCTTCTAGCCGATCCCGACGACGAGGATGGCACCAAGGAGCTTCCGATTTGGCTTAATCTCACCTTCAAGAGACACATCGCCGATTCCCGAAATCTCAAGCCACGAAAGATTGTTCTTCCCCACCCTCTCAACACCGATTCCGAGATAGGAATCTGCCTGATCACCGCCGACCCTCAGAGGGCATACAAGAACCTAGTTGCCTCCGAGGAGTTTCCCGCTGAATTGCGCAAGAAGGTCACGAGGGTCATTGATGTCTCCAAGCTAAAGGCCAAATTCAAGTCTTATGAAAGCCAACGCAAGCTTTTTTCAGAACATGACGTCTTCCTGTCGGATTCTCGAATCATCAACCGACTGCCAAATGTTCTTGGCAAGACGTTCTACAAGACCACGGCGAAGCGACCTATACCGGTCGAAATACAAACTCGCATACCGAAGATCAACGGTCGGAAGCAAAAACGTACGAAGGACCCAGAGAATCCAAACAATACATGCACGCCTATCCAACTAGCGGGCGAGATCGAAAGGGCCGTCGGCGCAGCACTTGTCAACGTCTCGCCTACGGCCAACATTGCGATCCGCGTCGGAAATGCCAGCTGGACCGCCGAGCAGATTGCCGAAAACGTGGATGTGGTAGCGAAGTTCGTGGTCGAGAAGCTCTCACCAGGAAAGTGGAAGAACGTCAAGAGCATCTACATCAAGGGGCCGAAAACCGCAGCCTTACCCGTCTGGCAGACGGATGAGTTGTGGCTGGACCAGAAGGACATCGTGGCTGATGGTGACGTCAAGGCCATATCTCCTGTGGAGAAAGCGAACGTCGGGAAGAAGCGAAAGTCACTTGAAGCGCCCTCTGAAGAGCCGGAGCCTACGACGAAGAAGGCCAAGAAGGCGAAGGCCGCTAAGCCAACCGAGGCTGAAGATGATTCGCTGGACAAGGAGATTGCAGAGCGGAAAGCTGCCTTGAAGAAGCAGAAGAAGGCTGCGAAGAAGGCTTTGGAAGTCTAGGACACATACTGGATCAATCATCGTATATGTATACATCTGATCACAGGAGTTGGGGTCCAATAATAGCATAGGTTTCAGGCATAACTGGCCGGCGTATCGGGGAAAAGGTATAAAATTAAGACTCGATGAAAACACATAGCATCATCTCACGTTGATATCCCAAGTGCCATTATGGTCCCCCCTACGTTACAAATTCGTATACATGCGTAAGAGCTATAGCTTAATTATAGCTCATCTGATATCTGATTATCCTTCGAAACACTGTTCTTGACTGGGCCGAAGAATTCGCCAAATGCTTCCTCCAGCGTTTCGTCCGATATTTGCATGTGCGGGCCTGGCACGGTCTTAAACTTCAGGCCGCCCTTCCTGTCAAGAGCCTTCAGCCCAATCCAGTCTTCGGTGTAAATAGGCCGCGCCCTCAGCGGCGTGATCTCGGTGCCGTTGACCTCCTCGAACCAGCCCGTCTCCTTGGGGATGACGGTGGTGTCGTTCTCGAACATGTACATGATGAAGTTCTCGAGGCGCTCGATGTTCTTGGCATACGTCTTGTTCTTCAGCTCCCGTTCATTGTTGATGTCGGCGAGGAAGTTGGAGTGCTCGAGGTAGTTGTCGAGGTCATTCGGGTCGCGGAAGTATTGCGCAGGCACCAGTCGGCTCTGCACCCACGAGCTCCACGTGTTGCCGTGCAGCAGCGCCATCGCGCCCTTGCACAGCCAGTCCGCCGCCGAGCACGCCTTGTAGTCCACGATACCGTTGTGCTGGCTCCCAAACGTGACGAGCGTCCGCACCGGTGGGTAGTTGCATCGCTCCACATAGCCTCGCAGGAACTGACCACCCTGGCTGAAGCCGATGGCGTCGACGGCCGGCGCGGTCGAAAGGATTTGGTGCGAGGCAAGGTCGTCGCATACCTTGGCCAGCTGCTCCGTCACGTTGCCGTAGAAGGTGGCGGTGCGGTCGTTTGAGGCACTCTCGTCGAGCCGTACGTAGTAGACGAAGGTGCCTGGGTTGACCTTCTCGACCAACGCGCCCACAGACTGTAAGCCCTCTGCCGAGAATGTGTCGCCGAGGCCGTGCCAGATGACTACTGGCAGAGGCGTATCGTCCTCGTCGTCGAAGCTGGAGATGGGGTTCTGGCTAATGGGGTTGGCCAGGACGGATCGAATGGCAGAGGCTAGAGTCAGCATGGCTGACACATTCTGTAGTAAGGTCATGTTTGCGGTAGACACACGTCTCTCTTGTAGATATCAAAGATAGCTGGATATCATATCATGAACGGCATGGACTCGATGGATGGATGGGAAGATAGTTGATACAGTCCAGATTGATGATGGGGTGTTGAAAGGAAGAGTAGGAGGTAGAGTTGAGGTGGCAGTGCCACACATCGCGACCAGGTAGGGTAGCCTGACCATATTTGAGGCCAAGGCTCCTATTGGCTGAACCTTGTCCGGCTCCTAAGTTGCCCTTGATGAAGCCCGGAACTCGATAGAACTCCATGAGATGGATTCACGATGCGATGGCGTCGACATCGACATGGTCGAAGCCACCACTGATCAATTTGTATCTAGCAGACTGAAAATTCTTCTCCAAGATGGCTTTCAATCTTCCCAAAACCACAATCCTTCACCACCCTTCATCACTCTTCACCACCTTTCACCACCTCCCCCATTGCAGTCTTTTTCAGAAGCCATCAACAGTTTTGTGCCAACACCTCGTACCTTTGATTAGCAGTTAACTCACATTCACCTATCTGGAACTCACCATTCTGAACCTGAATAGTTCTAATTTTGATGAAACCCATTTGTTCTGTTGGTGCCTGTAGGCAGAGTGTTGGCAATCATGGAGCCAGCAAAGGAACTTGAATCAGGACCCCCATCCACACCCCCATCCTCCCCACCCACAACTCCCTTGACCCCACCTCGCATTGCACTTGCAACGCTAGAACGAATTGAGGAATGGATGAAGAACAAAGCTACTGAGTTGGCAGATGCCGCCAAGCCTAAGCCAGCTGGTGACGGCCCAAGCTCCAGCGATCGCAACCTCAGCGATCGCAAGCTTCTGCTTCGCTATCCGTATCATCCCCAACAATTCATTACCTCGCCCCAGGTTTCGACACCGATCAAGGCATTCAATCCTGCTGATCACGAGATTGATGTGATCTACTCGCCATCTCTTCCGAAGGGTTTCGTTTTCCCAGGCTCAGACTCTCCTACTCCGAAGTCTCATCGAACCACCAATTCCCTATCAAGCAATTCTTCTGGCAACGGCGACGATAGTGATAAGGAGAACGAAGGCTATAATTTGCCCCAAGACCGTAACTTCAACGGTTTTATTACTCAATTCGAGGACCCTTTCGTTGACTCCACCGCTTCTGAAGACGACGACTCAATCTACTCCGACTCTACCGTCACCCCCGCCTTGTTCGCCGCCCGTCAAACTGCTAAGGCACGAGGCCTGATCCCAGCGCCGGTCGCGTTCAATTCTCCGTTCGAGCTCCCTTCTCGTTCGAGCAGTCCAGAAACGATCATCATCTATGAGTCTGACAGCGAGAACGAGCGTCTGAACGAGAGTCCAGCATACGATCACAAGGGCATATTTCCCACTTCGTCTTCGGAATTGGACAGTCCGACCTCGCGCGATTTCAACTCTGACTCTTCATGCCAAACTGTCTTCTCAGTCTCATCTTTTGGCACTTCTGAAGAGATGGCACCTGATCATGCCGCAAAGAACGGCATCATGGAGTCGCATGCTGGACCGCCTCTGGGAACCGTCAAAGTTGGCCGACAGTACTTTTCCGAGGCTCATATCCGACGCATCTTCATCGAGAAGAGCTTGGACCCTGCCAGAGAGGCTAACTACCGTCTCCAAGGTGTCCAGCTCATTCAATCCATGAGAGAGGCTCTCTCCTTGTAAGTAATAATATAGTTGTGCTTCTCTAAGATCCATACGCGTGCTGATGAATCTTTCTTGCAGTCCGCTCAAGACATACAACGCTGCGTGCACCTACTACCATCACTTCCGTCTCGAGCATGGCAATCAAGACTACAGTTATTCAGATGCAGCACTGGCTTCTCTGTTTGTGGCATGCAAGGCCGAAGACTCGTTGAAGAAGTCTCGCGAGATTTTCTGTGCTCACCACAATCTCAAGAACCCAGATCACCAGGCTACGCAGGATGATAAGGTCAGTTACTCCTTGAGTATAGTCCATTTATAGATAGGAGCTGACGCAGAGTACAGATGTTCGACCAACCTTCCAAGATTATCATCGGACTTGAGCGACAGATCATGGAGGCAATCTGTTTCGATTTCCGTGTCCGCTACCCTCAGAAAGCCATCATCAAGATCTACAAGGAAGTCCTCGGTGGCTCTAAGGATGCACCTGCCTCGATTGCAGTGGCCATGAACATATCCTTGGACATGTACAAGACGTTCGCACCTATCAAGCACACTTCCTTCACCTGTGCCTTTGTAGTCGTCCAACTTACCGCGCTGATCACCGGCCACTGGGTCGACAAATTCGAGGCCCTTGATCCACTTGACTGGCACACGGATAAGCAGTCGGTGGCTGAGGTCATGCTTGACCTGCTCGATCTCTACACACAGCATGGCAAAGCCACCAAGGTCGGTCCTATGTTTGATTTGCAGATGTTTATCGACATCCAGATCATTGTCAATCAACAAGTCGAGAACGCCGGCCTCTCGCGCTACGCACCTGAATGCAAGAGTTGCGAATCTTCTATTGTCCCCGCTACGCCGGCGACCAACTCACCCGTGTCCCTGAGCACCCCTTCTGCTGTTGGAACCGGCATCGCTAAGCGCGGTCCTAAGGAAACAGATACCAGCACGGCACGATTTTTATTCGCCGCGGACGAAGCTGCCCGAGAATGGGAGATCTACGATGATTACGTCAAGGACGAGTATGAGGAAGTCGTCGAAGAACACGAAGAGAGACTTCCGGACCGAAGCGATGACCGACCTCAAGAACCTCGCGGCCCGAGAGGACCCCGTGGTCATCATGGACACGGACATGGACACGGCCGCGGTCGTGGCCACGGTCCCGGCCACGGCCACGGCCCTGATCGCGGCTCCGGTCATGGACGCGGTCATGGACGAGGTGGGTTCGATCCAGGCTGGACACCACGTAACCGTCACGATCGTCGTCGACGTGGAGGCAGCTTCTACTAGTCGATCCTGCCGCTTTGGTACGTATGTATGGAATCAGAGGTGCGAAAATAAGGAAGAGCAACACAGGTCTCGAAAGAAGAAGTGGATTAAAGGATTGAAGACGACGGTTCGGATTGGAACCTGTTGCATTTGCATCGGACGGAGTACGGAATGATACCCATTGTCGAGTTGGTTGGCGGTGAACATTTTTCGGGTATGGACCCGTCAGGCTAAGATTCAGGGGAAGTTCGAGTTGACTGTTGCACGGTTGGGTCTGGCACTTTGGCAGGGATCACGGATCCACGACAACTCCACGGTATTCGCGATCCTCGCGTCTACACGTCCCAGGTGACCATCCACCATTCTCATATCTTTGCTTTGCTCTGTTGCATCACTTGGGGGCACACGTTACATGACGTTGTCCGATCATTTTGGGCTTTTGGCAGGTAGTAATGCATCATGGTACTGGCATTTTTTTGGTAATTGTGATATGTGAAGTGACTGCTCTTCTCTTAGGTGTCGATGGTTGAGGCTTCAGGCCTGAGGTTTGGTAACGTGATGTGGGTGAGCTGCTATGGACTGATGTGAAAGGGGGTATAATCAGACTCAATACTCCTACAGCAGCCCGTTCGCACAGCTCCTCGAATTGGCTGATACCAGCTCCTTACATTGGCCGTATAGGCCAATCATTCCGAAATCCCGCTGATGAATCACATGTTGGCGTTGGCGGGGGTAACCTCCGACCCTCCACGACTGAAAGTCCATCGAGTATTTGGTATGGTAGCCGAACGAATCGTGAGCGTCTCGACCCTTACGGTTCTCTATCCGTAATATATTTTAGTAGCGGGTTTATTGCATTTACGAACACAGCAGCTTACCATCGAATAAAGCATTCCACTCTCAATGGAATCGAGATCGTCGAGCCATGGGGCCGATCCGACTGGGATAACTGCATTATCCTGTTCTGGTCGAGCCTTGCGACGGTGAATAAACCGTATGATGAAACGCAGGCCTGGAATGCACATGATGAATATAGCGACGATCCCCACGATTGTCTCGTTCGTCAATGTCATTCTAGGTGGTAAAACTGGAAAACTCCATTTGAGTGGGCGAAGGGTAGGTCTGCGAATGCTTATGGGGTCTTCCGGTTATCATGGAGAAGGGATACTACGGCCAAGTTATATATGCATTGTTACTGACTACCTGGTAGGTACTCGATCTACGTTTTTTCGATATCGAGATAGCGTTGCAGAAAGTAGAGGGCTGAATCAGTGGGGAACGATGAGGCTGACTTGGAGACAGGGGATTGATGATCCAGAATTTGGACAGGATTTTGGACAGTACCTAGGGCAAGATTTGGACACTTCTTGGGCAAGATTTTGGACAAGCAAGTCATAGCCAATGAAAATGCAAACGAGCAGTACCACCAGAAATTGGACAGCATGCGCCTTGGCGCGACGCGGTAATATGCCCGTTGCAGTGTTGACCAATACGACAAGCCGTAAGTCCTACGCTACCTGCATAGGTTGTCAGAGATGGCTTCATAATGTAGCCCCGCTCGCAGCCTAGCGACCTCTGGTTATCACATATAAAGTATCCCTTCCTCCTCCTACGTCGACCTGCTAGGAGAGACCAGCATGATCAGATCAGAGACCCAAATTCCAGTCAATCCAGCATACCTTTCCTCTCCATACTCCCTCTTCTTTCCTCAATAATACTGCCAGTATGCCATCCGTCAAACGCCCTCTCCCAGACCCTGGGGACGAGATATGGGAACAGAATGAACCTATCATTCGGCAACTCTACGAGGGAGAGAGGAAAACACTTAAGCAAGTGAAGGAGATTATGGAGAAGGAACATGGGTTTCCAGTAATCCCGTATGGACGCTTCTATCCCCCTTTCGTGAGACCTGTCCCTAACCTAGAACACTTCTCGCAGCCTATCGACTTACGAAACAAAACTTCGAGATGAGCTTCGATTACGCAAGAAGCTCAAGAAAGACGATTGGTCTGCGGTATACCACCACTATCTCTCAAGAGATGGCAGGGACACAGCTGTCTATCTCAATGGAAGCAAGATTCCATGGAAGAAAGCATGGAAAGAGATCAGAAGGTCGGGAGCTCGATCAACTGGCACAGGCAAGTAACTCTGCTTTCGACCTAATACCTCATCATAATTACAGGCGCCTGTAAGCTGAACCTCGGTCCTTGGAACGTTGAAGGCTAATGCGTAAGCTAGGACAAGATACTATGCTTCCACTAGGCATAGTTGTGAGAACACCATCCCCAGCAGGACATTTGACAGTTCCCTCCAACTCGGCGCATCAAGTGCCGCTGCCAGGGCCTTTTTCTGCGCCGTCCGTGCTGCCAACGCCAAGGGTTCTTCGTCGCGGCGCACCGGCTCAGCAATCTGAGAGTGAATCCTCTAATTGCGGTCCAGTTCATTTCCAAGATCAGAGGCCTTCAGCCCTAGATATTCTCAAGTATTCTTTAGAGGGGAATAAAGTTGCTCTCAGAGATATTCCTTTCATGGTGTTGAAGAACAGCATAATCTGTAGGTACTCCAATTCCCATACGATAAGACGCAGGCTGATAAGCGAGTTAGCGATGGCCGGTATCGCATCGCAGTCCACAAATGGATTCGAAAGGATGCTGACATCCTGGTTGGAGTTGGACGATACCAGGTACATTCTAGGCGCCATTCTCACGATCGGGGCACAGGAAATCAGATTCCCTTCAACCTTATCCTCAGTCTTCAACGAGATAGTACCGCCGACGGCGCTTACGACATATTTTGATGTCTACCATTCTTTGGCCAACCTTATCTATCTGATATCCAATAAGTTGGCCCAGCTGAACCAACATTGGGATTCACGACCTGATGACTTTGAGATCCTACTCGGCCGTATACCTCGGCCAATTCTGATCGGCCTCTTCCAGATTGACCTTCCTATTATACGAGCTACTTGGGAAACTCTGGTGCTCTGGGCTGGAAAATGTGGCTATCGAGACACTTTCGCCTTCTTGATAGATATAGGACTTCGACAACCTCGATGGATTGTTCCCAGAGGATCTTCGTGCCTTAGCTTCGCCGCGGCGATGGGAGCGCTCGATACCATCAAGAGCCTACTCAATAGTGGAATACGCGCTGATCACCAAGTTGGTCTCGTGGAGATCCCTGCTATTATCCAAGCAGCTGCCACAGGTAATCTGGATTGTTTGGAACTGCTGGTGGAGAAATGTGATGTGAACCGCATCATAGAGTCCTATAGAGGTATATCGACCAACTTCCGCGAATTTCTCAATACCTTAGCAGCCGGAAAATTCACTTCTCCGACAATACGAGATCATACGTATCCACTGGGCGCTTTCAGAGTCACGGCAGATAAAACTCACATGATAGTAGACTTCAGTCTTGAGAATGAAGCCATGACCCACGCTTTGGATATACTTCTCAAAAACGGCGCGGATATTAATTGTCCCTGGATGGGACGTTTTGGTCCGGAACTTCATCCAGAAATATCTAAAATCTACCAGAACAAGAAGATTCCACTAGAGTGGCGGCCCATGCTACTGGAGCAGAGCTATTATTCGGACGAAAGGCTTTTCCACCAGTTGAGAGCATACGACAATCAGACGACACGGCGTTTAATTCGACCAAATATTTGTATATCGGCAATTGAAGGCAAAGAGGCTCTCCACGAATACTTGGTATCACAACCAGAGGGGCCTGGTTTCGATAGGACGGCATTCCTAGAATTAGTCCTTGTCGAGCAGTTCTTGAGGAAGGACATGAATGCCGAGGTTATTCGAGCACTCATTGAATGCGGAGTCGACCCGAATTTGACTTCGCTGCCAAGTCTTGATATAAACGACCTTCTCTTCTGCCTGGTACACATGAGTTCTATGCATGGATACAATGAAGGCCGCCATACGATCTTGGGATTGCTTCTCCAGCTAGGAGCAGGCATAGATTCGGATGTCTTGGAGGCTGGCGTCCAAGAGGAAGGGGTCAACCTACTCGTAACCCTTTCACAGTATGGGGTTGGCGTGAACGAGTTTGGTTCGAAAGCCTTGTGCAGAGCAGCTCGCCAAAACAACTACGAAGCAGTTTCGTGGCTATTGGAACAGGGTGTGGACATCAACTCGACCGTCGATTTCAGTATCGAAGAACTGGATACAGAAATCTTGTCGTGGAGTGTCATTGCAGTAGCAAGTAACACCATGATTATGCCTTCTAAGCTCGGTTGCTATACGCAGCACACAACATACTATGACAAAGACACAGGAAGTTGCGAAATGCTTAAACATCTAATTGACAAAGGCGCATTGTTACGGAACAACCCGCATGATTCAAGCTCTTTCGACTTTTTACATCGTCTTCTTTACACTACTGTACATGATGGAGCGTTGTTTGATAAGATCCAGTTATTCCTAGATTCGGGATTGGACGGTCACGATCTCTCTGTTCCTGGAGCCTGTCTATTGGAAGCGTGTCTGAATCCTCATCATTCTCCGAGCATCGACATCGTCCCGCAACGGCTGAAGATATACAACCTTCTCATTCAGAGCGGCGCCCCAATTAGAGATAGCCGTGTGCTCTCATCTCTGATTTTCTACGGCGGACCACACCATTTGATCCTAGAGCTCCTTGAGGACGGCCTGGATATCAACGCATATGCTCCCCATGTCGTTGCTCACTTCGAACCCCCTTTAACTCCTGTTCAAGCAGCAGCCTCCCAAGGTGACAAGAATTTAGTTGTCGAATTAATCCAGAGAGGGGCTGATGTGAATGAACCTGCAGTAGGCTCGGGGGGCGAACGGCCCTTCAGGCTCTCTGTGAAATGGAACCGATGTCAGAAATGGAGAAAGCCGACAGATTGGACTTGATACAGTTCTTGATTGGGCAAGGCGCAGATGTTAATGCCCCTGCTGCACCCGAGTTTGGATACACTGCCCTAATGCTCGCCGCAGATCTGGGTGACATGGAGACGGTGCTTTTGTTGATTCACCACGGAGCTGACCCGAACGCCCCTGCTGCTGAGACAGACGGAGATTGTGCGCTGGATTATGCTGCTATTAAGGGAAGACTTGACGTGGTCAAATTCCTATTGAGCGTTGGAGCTCTAAGTCAAGTCCGGGGACATACGGGATACGAAGGTGCCATTAGACATGCCAACCATGCAGGGCATATTGCGGTTGCCAACCTGATATTGGAACACGCAACAAATGATGCAACGCTATTTGGTGCAAACCTTGCGATGTCATTCTTGGAAGAGCCACGATTTGAATCAGATCAGGAGGATGAATCAAATCAGGAGGATGAATCAGATGAGGAGGATGAAGAAGAGTGGATGGAGTACATTACGCGTGATGTATTTCCCGAACACTTTGTAGAGTAGCGATATAGGTACATATTATCATGTCCATCGACAAAATAACTGTCGCTTTCAATGACTACCTACCTACCTACCTACAATACGTTCTGCGCCGCCTCGCGCGCAGCTTCGACTCAGGCCTCTTAGTTAGTTCGATTTCGTCTAGAATTATGATTGCGTGTATCCAAATGTTTTATAAATCACATTAGTCTTTCCAAGCCCATCTGCTCCCGATAAATCTGACGACATACACCAGTCCCAGCAGCACGGGCACCTCAATCAGAGGGCCGACCGTGGATGCCAGAGCCTGGTCGCTATTAGGACCGTAAGTCGCAATAGCCACAGCAATAGCAAGCTCAAAATTATTGCTGGCGGCAGTGAAACTCTGGGTCGTGCCCAGGGCATAGCCGAATCCGCATCGATACGTCACCCACAGAGTCAGGAAGAAGATGACGATAAAGTACACGATGAGGGGGACCGCAACTCGCAAGACGGACACGATCTGATGGACGACCTGCTGGCCCTGGTAGGCAAACAGAACCAGGATCGTGTACAGCAGACCGATCAGAGACCAGGGCGCGACGAACTTGAGAAAGACACGCTCGTACCATTCTGGGCCGGCCAAGGCACGCAGACCGAAGCGTGACAGCATCGCCGCGCCTAGCGGGATGCCGAGAAAGGTGCCGACGCTGGTCGCCACGACTTCGTATGAGATATCAAGGGGGCCGGATTCGTGGCTGATCACGCGGATGAAGAAGACCGCTAACGGGGCAAACAAGACCATTTGGAGAATGGAGTTGATGGCTACCAGGATCGCGCAATATTCGCTATTGCCACCAGCCAAACCTGTCCATATTAGAACCTAGATTGCTGATTAGCTCTGACTTCTTTGCCACGGGGAAGTTTAAGCTGGTCATACCATCGCAATACACCTACCCAGGCCAACAAGTATTAATCCCGTTCGAAGTTCGGGCTGGTCTGGTAAGCATGCCCATGCAAGCGCGAGCTGCAGACGGAGCCCTATTAGTCCAGAGTGCTTAAGAACATGGGGGCAAGGCTGCTTTTCAGCCACACATTACGAACCATAAGGAATGGGGCCACAATCCAGTTCATGAAGACGCTGAATGCAATCTGCGTCCAGATCCCGCGGTGCGAGAAGATCTCGTGCAAAGTCTCGTACCGGACCTTGCACAGTATGGGGTACATCATCACGAGCAGGCCGACAGCTACGAGCGTTCGCGAGTTAACGTGCTTGATCTGAAGAATCGATTTTAATCACAACACTTCGCCATATCGCGGGAAGAGCAGCATACCTATCGGCACCGAAACGCCAACGAACTGCCCTTTCTGCAGGGCGTCAGCCGTCCCCGGTACAAAGTTGCCCAGCAGGATTCCGACGGCCATCGCCAGCAGAATCCACACGGCAAGGAACCGGTCCAGCCAGCCGAGCGATTTGAACGCAGATTGTTTCGGCGAAGCGGCTTGAGGCTCGGGTTGATCCTCGAAACCAGGGCTTTTCTCCATGTCTGTGTTGGGCGTGGGACGAATGTAGACTTGCCCGGTGCCAAGGAGATCAGGATCGGTCTTGAGGTGTCCGTCCATGGTTATTGATGTGTACTCAAACACTATATTTCATCTGATGTTGATAAACCTAGCATTTGATTGAATCTGAATTGTCATGATAGACCATGGATCTTCCTGGAATCGAAAGGAAAGATGAGGCGCGTTCAATGACGAAAAGTCCATCATTGTTCTTCTCTACATATGTCATCGGCGTTGTACTTGGACAGAGATAGCGCCGGCAATTGTGAAAAATGCGATTTTCTTGCCCAATCAAAGGAAAGGAACTATAATTCTAGTGGATCTCTCCCACGTTCGCCTCAACGACCTAAGATGCGTGGGGGTGCGTTTTGATCTCTACATAGTATGCTACATAGTACGAGTGAAGAGGAAGATAAACAGGTGGGCGGTGGGACTCTTGGTAGGCTGCGCTGAGGTATGCGGAATTGACGAGCATGTGCACACGAGAACGAGGACGACAAATTCCGCTCTCCCAGATGAGACAAATAAAATGCTTCAACTCAGAAAGTACCGCCTCAACACGGTCCTCCAGAGTCTACCCCGACCAACCTAGAAATCCTCCACCCTGAACACTTCATATCCCGGCTCCTCATACGGATGCGCCCTGCGATTGCGTAAGCATAAGCACAAACGTAGATCAGCCAACAGCCAAAGCCCCATAAACAACAACACGACCGCCTAACCATCACCCAATCAAACGAAAACCAAGAACCTACCTCTTCAACGCCTCGACAGCCTTCCTAGCGACATCCTCGCCAACGCACAGCGTCTCAACCCTGACCTCGGGGACCTGCTCCAGCTCGCCAACGCGGCCAATATGCGGGTTAGCAGCGTCGCCGGGGCGGAACTGCCCCGTGCCCGCCGCCGTCCAGCAGCACTCCGTGTAGTTCCCGGGTCCCGGGTACCGGCCCGCGCCCGCGGCAAAGACAGCCGCCTTGCAGGACGCCAGGGCCGCCGGCGGGACGCGGAACACGAGCTTGAAGCGTGGGGCGGTTGAGCCGACAGTTGCCATCGAGTAAGGTAGGTAAGTAACCTAGGTAGGTTAGGTAGCCGGCAGTCTGTTATGGTATGGTATGAACTGGTATGGCGATGAGTTGCGCTTCGGATCGAGACTGATAGATTTTGGTTCCGAGATCCCGTCTTTAAGAAGCCGACACCACCCTTCTATCGTAGGTACATTTTTACGGAGTCGCTAAGTCAGGTAAGCCGGTGGTTAGCCAACTTAAACAGAGTGCAATCATCTCGTCGGCATAAAAGAGGGGTAGACCAATAACCAATGAGGTGCGGTACATTGTGCTCATGAACAGCACGCCAATTTACGTCGTGGTATCGGACTTGCAAACGCTTCCATGCACAGAAGTTCAAAGCTGGTAGAGAGCCTTGGATCCAAATATGATCTCTGATTTTGTTAAACCTCCTATCCTTATCCCCTAACTATATCTCAAGCTACCTGATGACTCTACCTCCATGACTAGATAACATTGAGTCCTCATGAAGCAACCCCAGGCTGCGAATTTATTACGCCTACGTATCTTTATTTTCTTGACTGCCAACAGTTTGAGGACTTGGGAAGGCTCTGCCAGAGCTTGTTGTCGTACATGTCCAATGGACCTTTGGCTAAGTAGAGCCACTCTCTCGGTTTTCCTAGTTGGCATGATATATCTGCCCTAGCGATATACCAGCTGCAAGGTTTCAATTGCTGCGGATCTTGTGCGACCCGGAATCTAAAAGCCAAAGATGAAGTCTGGCCTCCCGCGGAAATAATCATCCCAGGTCACGCGGGTACCCTCTGGAGCTGCTGCATCCGCGGCCCATTTGCGCTTAAGTTCGTCGATGGCGCTGATCGGACCAAATGTTCCCATTGTCTGACCTAGCATTTGCAGGCCTTTCGTGATGAACTCCTGCAGCCTGTAGTCCTTAGGATCAGCTTCCATTCCGCATACGAACACTGGAAAGAACACCAGCTTTCCTATTCGCCGCGCGCTGTCCATGGTGAGGAATAAGGGGGCAAGGCAGCCAGCAAGAGTCTGCCGTGTCTCTGACCTGAGTTTCTCGAAGTTTAGGGTCTGGTTTTCTCTGTTGAGGAACTCTTTGCTTTCGGGCAAATCAAGAATCAGTGTGCGGATCGTATATAGTAGGATCGCGGCACGATAGACAACTCCGACGCTGAGCCATATGTTATACTCCGGAATCCCGGGCGAATTAATTGTTGCTAGCGAACTAGGCCGTGCATCTGATCGATTTTGGGACGGCATTGGTGATTCTAGCGACTGGGCCTGACTATGTGGCATATCGAATTCGACACCGTCGCTGGTTCTCTTCCAACCCCTAAAAACCCGCATTCGCATTGCCCACTCGGCAGGAACAAAACACCGAATCTTCGCTAACACCATCCGCGTTCCAGTATGTCTTCTTGGAGTCAGTTTGGGCTTGCCCGAGATGGATCGAAGATAGTTGACAAGAATAAGGCTTTGAAAGAGTTCCTCGGGGCAAGGCGCGCTGATAGCCAAAATTGTTTGAAATATATTTGCCTCTACCTCCCAGTAACGCAGGGCCATCGATGTTGCGGCAGCCATATGTTTATGTGTAGACGGAGCCGTAGTGGCTGCCATCACATCAATACTAATAATACGTCAATTATGTCTCTCCAGTGCAGCGACTTAAATCGAAGCACTCACACCATGAAGAGGGCCAATAATGGCTTGAGATGAGGACTTTTGGTCAGTACCTCTTTGAGACCGCCGCGCAATTGGATGATTCTACGAGCACCTTCGAGATGAATTCTCCAATCCGTATAGGCCGACTGCTGCATCTGCATAGACTCATTAATATCTCGGTTTCGGCCATCCGAAGAGTAGAGACACGAGATCGCAGACGCTGGGAGGCTTACAGTTGCTAAAAGAAGACACATCACGCACATCAGAGTCGAATCGCTGGTCTGCAACTCTGCAATGCTAATACGATACTTGATCTCCCGCAGAGCTCGTATTCGAAAGTGGAAAAGATCTTGGTCTCTCCGAACCATGGCGGAGGAACGGGCAAAGGCGACATCCTCTTGCATGGCCCTGTGAAGAGTCGCCGTGGACACAAGTAAGCTGGCGTAGATCCTAGGGACATGTTCAATATCGTTTATGTCGACTTGGTAGGGGTTAAAGTGAGAATTGATAGATATGAGATCCCCGCTGACACGTTCGTTGACTGGACTCCATGTTAGCAGTCTGTCTCTTTAGACAGGATGAGAAGATAGACGGACAATAATGCAGTCCATCAAAGATAATCTGGGCCTCATTATACAAGGAAGGGACCGGGTCCCAAGCGATATTGCTCATTGCCTCATCGGGTATGAAATCGAGACTGAGCCGTGCCATTGTACCACTCTCTTCGGCTTCGGCTTCAGCCGCATCTCGGGTGGCGTCATTAAGCGCTATGTGTCGTGGTGGCGCCGCAACAACGCTATCAGTGCAGTCATCCTCGGTGGCGTTACATTGTGTTTCCGAGTCGTCAAACATGAGGGATATGGTAGCAGAGTCTAGCAAAGGCAGCATCAAGTTGCGAAAATCGAGGCGGATGTTTGTTGAAGACCGAAAGTACCTAAGTACCCGCTTATTTCCGCCAGTGCTGCCATTTTTATGTTGGCAACCACGTTAGGCTAAGCGTTGACAGAGTTGTCGATTGGTAGCCAGCCGGCGAGCATTGTTCGGTGAGGCTGATGGTGACCTACGAATCCTTTACATGCTAACTATTGTTGGTGGTTTTCAAGGTTAGGAGGATTTAAGGTGGGAGACTCCATAATATGCCACCGTCATTATCCGTACGTCGATTTCATTTCTTGACATTGTGGAATGATGACGAAAAGGTTCGATATTTTTAATCGTGGCTTTTTAGTGTTCAACTCAGCTCTGAATGTACCATGTTGCCAAGGGCTGAGAAGTACCCACTAGAAGTACATCAATACCTCTATACAATACACATGTTCAAGTGCTACGTGTAAAAGAGAGCTTATTTGAAATTCCTTATGAAATACATGCATTCAGTTCTTTTCAACCATTTGCAATTTGAATCGTTGGCACTTCAATAAGAAGAACGAAGGTACCTAATGACATGTACTGTAGATACAAAGGTACGTACCTACGGCTAACTCGGTGGGGCTCCTTTGAGATTTGAAGCTAGGACCACTAGTTTTACCACTAGTTTTCCCTTTCTCAGATGGGAATGACGCACCGACCACGACCAAGGGCAACAATTGTGATTTCATTTAATTCAAGGTCACAGACAGACTCAGAGCCTACAGGTCCCACATCCCACAAGAGCAAGCAAGCTGGGGGCCAAGCTGGGGCCGTGACCGACCAAGTTATCCAGCAATAGATAGGTAGCACGAGCACAACGCATTTAGGCATTGGCTCGTCAAAATCGTCATATTTTCCCACTTCCATACAAATCCAGCCACCTCATCAGCTTCTACTTTTTACCCACTACAGACTGCAATACGACATCACCACCAACAAACTCTCCCAGTCGATCACAAAGATTACCTATATCTACCTCGAAAATAGCACGCGACCTCCGCCAGCCTCAGATTGATTTTCTGCTACCTTTGCAACAACGAATTAATTATTTGTCTATCGGCAAATCCTACTTCTACCCTTACTCCTCCTCCTACTACTCCTTCTTCTATTACGCCCAGCTGAGTACTGTCATCAAGAGTCATGGCACCTCCGCCTTCCGCGAACCTGCCTCTCAGCCAGAGGGCCATCGCTTTGGTCAAGACCTTGCAGTGTATGTCTCCACAGCTCTCCCCTTCGAGGTCTCGTGCCTCGTTATAGTAACTTATTCGCTAACATTCGATGCAATACAGTCGCATGGTTCAGCGGGTATGTCAAGTCATAATACCGAGTCTTCGCATTTCTTTGATGCTGCACGGCAGCTCGTGCTTAATCACTACTCAATCTCTCAACATCCTACATTGCCATTGTTAAAGAGAAACCTGACCACTGATACCTCTACTTGTTCGCATTCAGACACCTCGTCCTCCTTCTGTGTATCGCAAGATACGCCATCTCTGTTGCCACCTTCAGCTACAACAGCCGCTGGTCTCGATTCACCTATCGCACAGCCTTCATTTCCGCAGCTCTGACGTACGGAATCGTCGTGTACAAGACATGGCGAGCTCGACAGAAGGTGGGAGCTAAAAATCCCGGTGGCCTCATCGGATATGCCTCTGACGAGAACGTTCAATACCTCGGTATGTTTTCTATTCAGTAAAACCTACATTTAGCTATACTTGCGCTGACGAGATTCATAAGCTATGGCCCTGGTTTGGCTGTTTTCGCCCCAGTACATCTTTGCCATGCTCCCGTACGGTATTTATTCCGTATTCCATGTCGCTACGTACACCCGAAACAACGTCATCCCTACCATCCAGCCTGTCAAGGCTCCGGCCGGCGCTTCTCCTGGCGCTAAGCCGCAGTCTGCCAACCCTCTCGCCGAGTCAATTGGCAAGTTCGTCAAGAATTACTATGACTACTCCATGACCATCGTCTCAACTTTGGAGATTCTGCTCTGGGCCAGGTTGTTCCTAGCCGCTATCTTTTTCCAGCAACGATCATGGATTCTCCTAACAATCTACACCGTCTTCCTCCGAACTCGATTCGCTCAGAGCGACCACGTCAAGGACTGCTTCAGGCAGATTGAATCTCGCCTGGACTCTCTCGTCAGTGGTCAAGGCATGCCTCCTGCCGCGCGCAGTGTTTGGGACGGTGTCAAGGGTGGTGCGCGCCAGTTCCACGACGCCACGGACTTCACAAAGTATGCGGACGGATCCGCGGTCCCCAAGAAGACCCACTAGGCCGTATATTCCCTATACTGGGTAAAGTCTATCATAGTAGGAAGCCTACAGTGATATGGGCGTAGAGAGATACACGGGTCAAACTAAGTGGTGGGTGAAATCAAGACAGCCCACGAGCATTCCCCAACGCAGTCAATAGGACTGCAACGAGTTTGCAGTGAATGATCGGCGAGGATGCGCTAACGAAGTCGGCTGGGGTGGTTGTGGATTTGGAAGTTGAGGTGGTGTAGGGGCATTCTGCGAAGTGGAGGATATTGGTTCTCTGCTTCTCAAGTTTGGTGGGCGGGTAGGATAGGGGCAAAAGTCATCGGCTCGTATCGCATCACGATGATTAATGGAGCTTCTTTATAGTGATTCGCATACAGGTTTTAGGCAGAGACAATTTCTTCATCCCGCAATTCTCCTGTTGTCTCGACAGGCTTCTGAAGGCCTATGAATAGTGATATGTCTTACGTGTCACTTTGTCATGTTTGTCTTCCACTCCCGTCAACTTACATTCAGTGTTCAATGTAGAGCCGGTGAGTTGATTACACTTTACATCATCAGATCAACTAGATTAATCAAAATTAACGGAGTTCTGAATAGATTGATTGCCATTATAACCACATTGGTTTCTAGATATGTTATATGTTTGATTACAACTTTCACAATAAGTCGATACAGCATAGAGAGACTGAACCTATAACACTCGTGAGATGGCATATGTACTTTTCTGCTAGGATTATTCCATTGCCTTGCTCACATCAACTCTGAATTCGATTTTCCACGGGGCTATTTGGTCAGCTCAATTGGCACTCCAAATGTTACAGCATAAAAGCTCTTCGTCAAGTTGACAGGAAGGGATAATATCAATCAGCATTCCAGTTTACATTCCAAGACCAAGTAATTATTCATTCAGAGCGTTGGGCTCTAGAGTGGGCGCCTCCCCAGCCTCTTTCAATTAATGGATTGTTTACGAACAAGCGGTCTGGGTCTTCCAGGGTCCAATGTAGGAGGTGAGACTTTAAGGGACCACAAGCTCAGGCAAGGGATAAGGGGAAACGGTTTCAATCCAGTTCATGTCTCGTGACGGGGAGCACGTCCAGCCTCCAAAGGGATCTCTACTACTGTATGTAAGGACTTAATACAGGAACGGATTGAGTGGGTGAGCCACGGACAGGGGAGAAATAAAGCGGGCTTAAGGAGAGTACGGGACTCACCAATAGAGAAAAACAGTGAGGAATAGTTGAAAACAAGAGAGCATAGTTGATTAAGAAAGCAAGGTTCTTCCAACACCACCACGACCTAGGATTTATCACTGCAAGAAGAAGGGGATGAGGCAACCACGCGATTATAACCTTGGATATGATTATTATGAGGCTCTTCGAGACGACATGCGTATCCGCAAACCCATTGAAAACTCAACTGGGTTCCACGTGGACTTGGGCCAAAAACACGGATAGAATCTGTTAGTTGCAGCCAAAGAGATTCATGACAATGTATTCGTAGATCCTGGTTGAAAGATGGATGATACACGTCTACTAAAATACAAGGGCAGTATAGAGAAGGCAAACTGGCGAAGATGTGTACCTACACAGAGAGCTACCTATGGTTGATTTCTTACTTATCAAGATGTTATATACCAATTCGGAGAACTTACGCCCCAAGATCATGAAATAACCCATACTAGGTATGCATAGAGAGCTTCTGCAATGTCTGAAGAGATGGCATTCTTTGGATTTGGAGATGATGCATCATTGATGTATTCGTACTTTATATTTTACTGCATTGAGACATTGATTAGACCCACTTTCTTGACCTGAAGTCTCCTGTCACTTGCCGGTCAGCCCTGTATTTCGTGCGTTTTTGTCCTATGACGTACTCAAGAATACCCGAATCAGCTAAGGCTTGTCACCAGCGCTCTCTGCTCATTGCTTTGCTTTACACCGACAGCATGTAGAAGAAGCACCTAGCCATCTTCTACTAAAGGATTCGAGCAATAGACGAGGCGTGCGATGCCGATTCAAATTGTTCTTCTTCAAGTCTAGTAATCAGGACGAACTACGTACCTAGTCGCAGAAGAATGGCTTCGCTACTACGCCAAATCGTTGCAGGGCCTCGCTCAAGGCATCCCGAGGCAGGCCTGGATCTCTGCTATGTTACCGAAAATATCATCGCAACGTATGAAAGAATCTGCAAATTATGGGTTTCATTTTAAGATATGGCTTGCTGCTTTACGTACCTAGGTGTGCTGACGCTGACGAGGTCCTACTATCAGGTCTGGTCCTTCTCAAACATATCCCCAACGCGCCTATCGCAATCCGCTCGACCGTCTCGTCGAATTCCTCGACTCCAAACATGGGAAGAACTGGGCTATATGGGAGTTTCGGGGTGAGGGCACTGGCTACCCGGACGAGCTCGTCTACAACCGGATCAGACATTACCCCTGGCCTGACCACCACCCGCCTCCCTTCAGGCTGGTCCCAATGATCGTCGCAAGTATGCGGAATTGGTTGAACGGAAACGATCTGGATGCTGACGGTTCGGACGCATCTGGCGAAAAGAAGAACTTAGTTGGAAAAGTCATGGATACGTGGAAGGACAAGAAGGGTAGCCGAGTAGTGGTTGTTCACTGCAAGGCCGGGAAAGGCCGTAGCGGAACCATGGCTTGCAGCTATCTCATTGCCGAGTGCGGCTGGACACCTGAAGAGGCTCTCGCCAGATTCACCGAGCGGAGAATGCGGCCAAAGTTCGGTGCCGGCGTGACCATCCCAAGCCAGCTACGGTGGATAGGATATGTCGATCGCTGGGCCAAGGGAGGGAAGAAGTATGTTGACCGGGAGTTGGAGATTGTCGAGGTTCACGTCTGGGGACTGCGCTCCGGCGCCAAGCTTTCGATTGAAGGGTTCGTGGAAGAGGGCAGGAAGATTAAAGTCGTCCATACGTTTTCCAAAAAGGAGCGACTGGTAGTTGAAGGTAACGCACCGGGAGACAACGGTGTGTTGGACATGATATATGACATGGCTGGATACGGAACTAACTCCACGGTAGCGCAAGAGGTGCTTGATGAAGCAAAGAAGGACGACGAACCAAAGGACCCTGATTCTGCATTGCCACCCCCTTCGCAGCCTGCTAAGTCATCAACCACTCAACTGGACAACAAATCAACATCAAAACTCATCTCCAAGATTTCTAGAAGCCCATCTGCCAAATCTACAACTAATCTATCAGAAACTGGTACTGGCACAAAGTCTGCGGACACTATAGGCTCATCCTCTCCATCCCCAAAGTATGGCGTTGACCCTGAGCCCGGCGGTATGGCCGTCATCTTCAAGCCTCAAAAACCGATCAAGTTGCCCAATAGTGATGTAAACATCTCTATCGAACGGCGCAATCGCGCACCTACTTCCATGGGCTTCACCATGGTCACTGCGGTGGCACATGTATGGTTCAATACCTTTTTTGAGGGTAACGGCCCCGAGCAGAACGGCAATGCAGACACGAGCGGGATATTCGAAATAGACTGGGATAAAATGGACGGAATAAAGGGGTCAAGCCAGAAAGGAACTCGTGCTGCCGACAAGATTGCGGTGGTGTGGAAGTGCACTGTGTCAGAAGGCGGAGCAGAGGAGTTGACCATGCCTGGCATCGACTCGCCTGTGCCCCAGATGCCAGCTGCCGACTGGAAAGGAGGAAATGATGAGGATCCATATAACGAGAGACATTTAGGGTTGCGTGTGCAGAGTCCCGATAGCGCAGACGTCAGCCAGGCCAGCAGTATCAAGGGAGAAGTTCTCGACGATGCTAAAGGGAAGGGCAAGAAGATCCAGAACGCCTCAGCGGACACGAAATCGGACGTGAAGGATGAGGATGGCGGTATTGCAGGTGAAGCCCAGCAGGGCGATGAGAGACTCGACCACAGTCGGAACAAAGGGGAACAGCTTGAGGCTTACGCAGATAAGCTACCTAACCCCGATGGCAACGAGAAGTAACACACGAAGCTATGTCAATACCCAATATTACATAATATTTAGTAAACTAGACAAGCAACCAGTAATAAGATAAATTGCATCCATCTCATCGCGTTCACTCTTGATTATACCCCTGCAAGTCACAGGGGAAGACACAGTAATGAATATCGTATAGATAGTTTCTTGGAGGTCTCATAATTCCAACATCAATCTATGAAGCGTAGGATACGGCGGCGACATTGAAAAGATCACCTACATGCAGGCCTGTGTCCCCTTCACCAACCAGCTATCCTGCGAAGAGGTAGGTAGGTTGGTACCTTACCTACCTACGCACTTAGACTTAGAGCAAGTGTGCTTCGCTTTACCAAGTCGTCTTCTTGGTCCTCAGAGAACAAAACATCGCTATTGATTTGTAGACTCTCGATGATAATAGATAGGTAGTTATCTACGATGCTTGGGAAGCTATGGTAACTGAAATCACATCGTCTCCAGCAGGTATTGGTCATAGCTAGAGCAACGACCCAGCATGCGCATCCGAGATAAGTTACGGACATATGTATTGAGTAGCACTCACCCAACGCTTGAGCGGCAGTCTCACAATCCTCTGGCATATTTCAGTTAGGTTTCAGCAACCGAGCTGGGAGAGAAAGACAGAATGAGTAAACCGCGCTCTACCCCCTTCTCGGGTTCATACACCCCAGGCCACCGAGACGTGTTGGGTGCGAAGATGGAAATATATATTTCAAGATTCGTCTACGCTGCCACCTCATCATGTAAATAGACAAGCGTAGCTATGAATCATCCCATAATTTATCTCTCGGAGCGGCAAATAGCAAGTAGCAAAACATCTGGCTCAACATTTTGATCTGGATATAATCGGTTACGCTGTGAGCTTGGGATATCAGAGGGGCATATCTGGCCGAGGAGAAGCTAGAATGGTAGAGAGAGCATGCCTGGTAGCAGAGCAAAGTGGTATCGCCAGTTAATGATCGATATTAACTGATTCTAATAACAGTATCGCGGCTAGATAAACATGTATGCCAAGGTCTACTGATAGCGTATCGAAACACATTCGATGAGACTTGAACACACACACTCGGGGCGGCAGGCCTTTTAAAGACTGCGACCAGAATGATTCTGTAATATAGGACCGGTTCCGTGATTGGATATATCGCAAATAGGCTTTGAAAGTCACAGATCTAGAACGAAATAGGATACCATCATCACTTCTCGGCTAGAATTTGTTGGGAGCCCCGGCATGAAACGTATTGCTCGGATGTGCCATCTCACCTAGTACCAGAGCTCGGCCTTTGCGACCATGATACATACAACCCTTCTCATTCGGTTTCCTCTCTAGTCCTCTAGCCAATATCTCGCCGAATCTCCGAGGATCAACGATGCGCTGCCTGCGACGTTGAAATAGGTACCAGATTTTGTTCGGGTAAAAGCGACCACGTTGACTAGCTCTAGTAAAGAACATGCTTCGATATGAAAGATCTTCAGCAGAGGCGCTCGGAGTTCCATTTATGGTAGTAGTTTTGCTTGTCCAAGACTCCGGGACGATGCCGACCTAAGCTTCTTATTCAGCGAGGGACGACAATTTGACAGGTCTTTTCCCAAGAAGACAACGGAGGTTCCTCTGGCAGTCTGGGGACATATTATGCGGGCTGCGGGCTGCATGCAGGCTCCTGATAAAGGCGAAGATCAGCCTCAATTGAGTTTTTCCGTGCCTGGGTGCCTGACAGATGTGTGAGGCCAAGAAGGACGAAGATTTTCCTCTGTTGGTAGCGAATAAACGAACCCCACACCCTCCGCCATATATAATCACGTCTCGGCGCGCTACGATCGGCACTTGGATTTCCCTGTGGGTGCGGCTAAGCATCTCACTACCCTTTCCCTAAGCCTCTGATAGAAACTCGATTGGGATGTTTTGCATACCTAAGAGAAGAGCGAGATGGGGGTTGCACATTGGAGAACGCCGCACGACAGTATCTCTCATTTTATAGTCCCTTACAGCAGATGCGCCGATGACAATTAGGACCTCGACCTGCTATGCCAAGCAGAAAGTCTGTCTTGATACTTTTAGCATATCGTCCGAGAGAAACACAATTGCTATCTTTGAGCGCTACATTCCTTATCTCTGCTGCAAAACATCTCAGCTCGGAGACAGGTCCTTACCATCGGCATTGGTGGGGAGCTAAGCTCCCAGATACGCAAAGTTTTGCACTTTTTCCGTTCTTTTGGTGGAATGTTTAAATCCGCCGTCGCCGGCTCTTCTAATGAAAGGAAATATAATACAAGCAGCATCGGTTAGGCTGTAGGGCCAACAATCTTGACGTTGTAGCACCCCACCTACAGCGAACCCCTTCGATATTGCTTGTCGGGTTGGCATTTTCATGTATGCATGTCTACCTCTCTTGGTAGACCAGGCCAGTCAAGTGGTGGACCAATGAACCTACCCATGTGTTTATTCGAGAGCTTGCGGCATGTGAATTCAACCGCAAACATCCTCAAATCATGGCACCTTTACTGAACAATACTTCCTTCTAGAACCTGAGCTCCTAGCTCAGCATCTAGGTACGTGGGATTTCCGTAAGGACCTACCACTCATGTCATAGCACACCATGCCCACCTATGCGTATACATTTCGTCTCTAGAGTAAGTCAAGTACACATTGACCACCAGCTTAGGGCATACACTGATAACTTTAAGTGAGGATGAAAGAAGCCTGCATTCTGTGAATAGCCGCTTG
Source organism: Hypoxylon sp. NC1633 (assembly GCA_022984935.1). Lineage (NCBI taxonomy): Eukaryota > Fungi > Ascomycota > Sordariomycetes > Xylariales > Hypoxylaceae > Hypoxylon > Hypoxylon sp. NC1633. The sequence goes on along the minus strand of JAJLYQ010000075.1, from coordinate 68,328 downwards.
AGAAACCATCCGAGCAGAGAAGCCCGAGCAACGTGTAGACAAGGATAGCGACTATATATCTAGCTCCCAGTGCAAATGTCACGTCGCCGCACTCGTAGAGTGGTAGCCGAGCGAGAAGCAGTGTGACGCTGTTTACTTCTTCCGCTCAGGGTCATAATCGCATGATCCACGACGCATCGACAGCTGCACCAGGATATTTCTCTGGGGCCTGATAGGATGGATTAATACTCATCGGTACCCCCCTTGTCACCACCATCTGAAGTCTTAGGCATGCGGCTGCACGAGTAGCGCCGGCTGTCGATCTGAGCGAAGACGCCAATGACGCGCGACTTTGACCCCTGGACGCCCTTTCCACGTTGCCTTCTTCAGATAGAGGCAATGCCCGGTGGGATTGGTCGAAGGTAATGATTGTCTAGGTTGGCCTCTTTGATAGCGAGCTGATGTATGTAAGCGGTGCTATGAGGTGAGGTAAACCTTGACGCCACGCCCAGGAACATCCGTCCTTGTAGCGAATACTACAACTCATATGCCGATCCCTTCTTGCGTGCCCGCAGGCTGGGCAAAGCCATATAAGAAGGTCTATCTACGCTTCTTGATCTGATGTGATAGCCCGTGCCACTTGCAGCTTCTCTCGCTAACTCAACTCGCGGCTTTCAACTCTCTGTCGACCAAAACCGTCGCAACAGTCCTCCTTCAACCTCAGAAATGGCTCGTTTCTTCGCTGCTCTGCTGGCCGCTGCCGCCATGCTCCAAGTCGGCTCCGCTGCCCCTTTCCCATACGTCAACGGGACTGCCCCGGCTGCCCCCATGGTCCGCAGTGAGCACGGATTCGTCAACAGCACCGTCGCCAACCAGATCCTCTCCCGCCGGCTGCGAGAATTCCCCATCGCCCTCGCTCGCCCTTAAGGGATCAACATCCCTCAAGGCCTTAGCTACCGTCCCCGACAGCGAACCAACGGCGAGCTGGCGACTCACCTTACCAAGGGGGCGGTTGGGATGGGGGATATTCTAGTGGGCGAACGTCAAAGCCACTAGATCACTTGCGCAATCACAGAAATCACCACGCCGACGGGTATCCGAACTGATCGCTGGGCCCCCCATCCCAACCGCTCGGCCAACAAGGAAAACGACTTCTAACTTTTGCATTCACGCCGACGGACGATTTTACGACTGCTGGGAACGACTGCTGGGAACGGCTGACTGGGCTTTCGAGAGCCGAGAGTCGAGACTCGGGGGAGGCTACGGGGGAGGAGGGGATATATAGGGAGGCAAAGCTCACTTCGACTACGCTCTAATGGCTAGCTACTTTTTTCGGCTTTATATTAACGATAGATCCGAGCGAGTTGGTTGCGAGTGGGATTGAAACGCAAAGATACCATTCTAAGATACTGTCATTCACGTCCGAATACTATCAACCCATTCAATTATAGATAATACGAACTCCTTCACTCGCCACACAGTACTGTCCTCTGCGAGTGTGTGACTTGAAGCGGGTAGGGGTTTTTCTCCTCTTGCCGGCATCTGCGCCCCTGATGAATAGATGCGTCGTAGACCGCAATGTATGATATGAAGTGGTATGCTTACTACTGGTATAATATAGCCGAAGTAAACTGATGGCAATGGGACCAAAACGTTGCGGGTATATGATAATGTGGCTATTCCTATTATTCTCTCCATGGTATAGAGACTCCTGAAAATTTGATCAAGTTCTGCCACTCCCTATATCATTGTCGTATGTACTATCTACCCCAGATAACCCCTGCATATCTGTTCCCTGATATTCGTGAACATTCTAAGTTCGGCCGTTCAGATGTCTCTGTCTTGTACACTTACCTGTTTTCTAAAGACCTACTTCCAACGTCCAAGTAATGCGAGCGGAAAACCACTTGCCATGCCACTGACATAGGAAATGTAACTTCACCAAGGGAGCGAGTGCTCCGGTTCATCCATCAAGTCCTCTCTTCCCCTCGGGATCAAGACACGTGTGGCTAGATATGTCGTTGAAAACGACGCCATGATTCTGGCTATACGAGGGCATGGATCTACGATTTGTTTCACGTTAATTTTCCTAGAGGAATGCTTAAAATGTACCATCTTCCTTGTTCTCTGACGCTACAATAGCCAAGCTTCTATAGCGCTGATCTTACAAGCTTGTTGCCTTTTTCCCCCAATGCGCGGGCGAGTTGCACTGCTCTGCAGCCGAGCCGCAAAAGCTACCGGCAGAATTGCAGGGACGGAACCAAAGTACCGCCTCCCACATACCCAATCCATGCCCCCTTGCCTTCCAGCGCGAATGAATACTACTGTGGGCAGTATAGTCCTGGTGAGACTATGAAAGTCTCTTGGAGACGGCGATCTACTTTCTACAGAGATTTACGTCGATGACATTACTATATGAGATTGCTATCAAGTTACACAATCACCATTGTTACCTAGGTAGGTACTCAAGAATACTATTGCAGAGGCACTCAAGCAAGGTAACAACGGATCAAGTGAGGTAACCATCTATTGACTGGTATAGATACGAGGATCACAGGCCTCGCCATCCCAGCCCACGGGTTATCGAAGCCAGCCTCCACATCTGGTCCTCCCCGCGTAATCGATGGATTCCGATTTGCGTCCGAGGCGTAGCAGGCAATAACCAACTGTCGTGAGCTCGGGATCAGGTTGATGTCCGACGAGTTAACACGAGACCCATGGATATCTGTCGTGGGAATGGACCAAGTACTTGCCGAATTAGGGAGCCCGCCAGCATTTCATTCGTCCTTGAACTCTCCTAGCGCTTCCACACTCTGGAGTGATGCCACCAACTCACCTAAGGTCAACAAGAGTACCTGTATTTCAGCATATAATTGAGGTTCCCCAGCCAGCCTTGGTGGTTTGTGAGGGTGGCATCTCCCTGGAAGACATGGGTGCAGACATCCTCGATCCTCGATCCTGAACAAGGATAAACGAAGGCAACCCCCATGTCGAGCAGACACTGCTACAACGCAGTCTACCTGTAACCTACGTAGTACTGTCACCGTGAATATCAGCCAAATTCTATCCTGTTGATAGTGATGGTGATAGCCAACAGATGTATTGAGAGATAGCGCCGCCACCACTATGTTCAGCATCTCAACAGTCCCAAGCTACCATCCTCCTCACTTATCAAGGAACTCGAATGCATGCAATCTTTCATTATTATTTTTCTCTGCCGGCAAGGAGAGACGAAAGGCGTCAATAAATCACATCCAGCCAGCACCAGCACCCGGGATCAAGCTTCCCAAACACAACGTAACTATCGTAACTTCAATCCCAGACCGTATCCATTCCGCCTTCCTTGTAATCATCAACCGACCGTGCCTTAGGAATTGCCAACCTATTCCAGACAGCTGGGGCATAGCCAAACTCCCGCCTTAACCTACTCATCCACGATGAGGCCTTCCAGCGCCTGCATAGCTCGGGTACCCTCTCTCTCAAAGGCCGACACGGTGGTCTCGCATTCCTTTCTCAACTTCTCTTCGGCCTCCTCTGCGTTGTGGTGGATCCACTCCTCGACCGTCATCTTCTTCTCGGGGCTGGTGAGGTCTGTCCCATTCTTCAGACCCTTGACCGATGCCATGGTGCTCTCCTTATCCAGGTCATCAAAGATCATCTCGACGTCGGCGGCGGTCCACGGAATGTTAGTCTGCAGATCGGCCAGGACGTTGCGCTTAGATGGCGATGCTCGGACAGGCGTAGCGGGGACTGGTGCTAGGGCGACTCGAGCGGTCTTCGCAGTGTTGGACGGCTTCGAGGACGGCGGCTCGTTCTCGGCGTCGGATGACTGCGGTGAAGGTGAAGGTGAAACTACTGCCTGTCTTGCGGCTGGAGCTGGAGAAATCAGGGCCATCGGCGTTGCCGGAGGCTGGGGTATGTCCATCTCTACCGGATGTGGGGGTAGCGGCTTGTCTATCAGCGACGGAGGGATCGCGGCTGGGGAGGGAGCCTTCTTATTTATCGTCTGTGTAGAATCGGCAGATCCCATGCCGTCAGCTTGGGGCGAGGACTCATCTCGGGATCCGGAACTGGCGTTGTCATCAGACTTCGTGTCTGTAGCCGCCGCCGCAGCCTTTTTGCTCGGCCGGCCGCGCTTCTTCGGAGCGGTATTCGATGATAGGCTAGTCCTGACAACAGTTGAGTTGCTGACGGTACTCATGTCGTGGCCCTCGGTAAGCTCATCGACAGCTGCTGTCTCAACTTCTGGTTGAGTCTCAGGCACAGGCAGCGGTTCTGGTTCTGTGACCTCTTGTGCCTTAGGCTTCTTGGTCACCTGCTTTGAGGCCTCCCTGGTGGCGGCTTTGCGACCCTTCTTGGGAACTCGAAGTGTGTCCTGTGGCTGGACGTCCATCGAAGCTTCCATTGCTTTCAATTCGGCATCGATGACCGCCTCGTCAATCTGAGGAGGCTCGGGATCAAACATAGCGTGATCGCCAGGTGCTTCGTCTTGATTCTCAGCAGCTTCCTCCTTGGCAGTAGCCCTCTTCTTGCCCTTTGACTTGGCTGGGGCTTTCTTACGATCCGAATCTGAATCAGCCGCAATGTTCTCATCCTCTGAGAGAGGTCTGTCGAGATCAGCTTGCAGCTGCTGATCAAGCTCTTCGTCATCCATCAGATGGGCGACATCGTCCGGGACCGAAGCCGATACGGTCGACGCCGTCGATGTCTTTCTCGTTTTGCGAGTAATGGTAGAATTGCTCTTCTTGCCCTTCGCTTTGGATCGCGGCGCGCGATGCGCGTCTTGCATTTCCTGGTCAGCCTCTTGTTCAACGACGGATACTTCGGTGTTGTTGGTTTTCCGACTGCGCGTGGCTCTCTTCTTGGCTGCCGGGGCTTCCGCTGTCGTCATCACAGAATCCTCGAGGGCGTCGCTGGTCCGTTTACGTCCACGAGTGACTTTCGGCGACGGTCGAAGTGGCAGTTCCTCTTTTAGCGCTGGTGCATCTTCGAGAACCTCGACGGCTTCTTCCTTCTTAGTCCTAGTCTTCTTGGCTTTGGCCGCCGTGTCCTTCTTGACCCTGCCTCGCTTCGTGCCGGACGTGGTTGACATAATGCTTGTTTCAAGTTGGGACTCCGTTATGCCTGGCGTAGCTTTTGCGCCGTACGAGTGAGCACGATTCACTTTTCGTCCCGTCTGCAAGTAGTTCTGCATGGCAAAGTTGTTCTTGACCTTATATTCCCATATCTCTTGGAAGAAAGGGCAGTCCGGGGATCGCCTATGATGCTCGTCCCTGCCATATGTCAGCAGATGGCAAGGTGTTGAAGGAGGCGTTACTTACATTGGGTTGTCCTTCGGTTCCCATCCATCAAGGGCAAGCTCACATTCCGGGCAGGTTGCCATGTCATCCGAGTCCAGAGTCGGCGTGTACATCCAGCCCGCCTCGGCAAGCTGCTACAAGTTAGCAACATCAGTAAGAAGGGTCGTGGGAAATTATGCTGACCTGCTTGGTTTTGCACTTCCAACCTCTCTTTCCTTCATGTGGCCATCGTCCTCCAAATGTGGCCTTCCGTGCTTTAACCATCTGAGCGCAATCCGGGCGAGTCTCATAACGGGTTTCAAAACCAGCCTTGCGACCACCTTCGACATCGAGACCAGCCTGGGTAGCAGCTAGGATAGCCCAGCCGCAATGTGGAGAGAGTTTCAAATGAAAATATTCGGGAACCATTGCTTCGTCGTTCCGTGAGACAACATCCAATTTGTCTTCCCATGAGACAGCTTGGAGACAAAGGAAGCATACAGTATTGTCCGGGGCATCGATGGTGGGTTCGAAGAAGAATCCAGCTTCAGCAAGCTTCAAGACCAATTATTAGTACCTGGAAAACAATGGGAAGAAGAGGTAGTCAGTATGTACATGGAATTACTCACTCTTCTTGGGTTCAGATCTTTATGTGGCCAAGCAACTGGTTCGGGAGCCTTGTCTTTGGCGTTGGAACGGCGTCGGGAGATAGGTTGCGTGGCCGTCTGGAACGAGTCCAATCGGCACTCATAGGTATAGTATCGACCGACTCGTCCGTCCATCTCTGGTCCATCCATCTCGACGGCTGAGATGGCGACGATGGGAGGTTTTGACGATACAAAAAGGACTCGGCAAGTCGCAACAGTGTTTGAATTCAGCGCACCCCAGGTGTTAGATGTTTGCGCGTCGCGAACGGGGTATTCTTAATCGGAGTGCAAAGAGAACGGTAGGGTTGGCGAGCGGATGGAAATAACCATATGAGATGGAGGAAACAAGAAGTGTGAAAGTGGTAGAAACGCAGCACTGTTTTGATCAATTGCTTGGATGTTTGATGTTAAGTGAGCTACGATTGTGGGATGGGATGAGTTAGAAGAGTTGCAAGTGAAGGAAGTGGTGGTGGAAAAGTTGTGTGTCGCCGATTTTGATTGGCTGCTGGACCGTGTTCTGTTTACTTTCGGACGTACATAGTTATGGACCCACCGCCGCAACTATTCTGGTCCGTGCACCGACGTAGGTAATACATGTAGGCACGTACACTGCATCAACGTCAGACTAAGAGTTCTCGGGGGAAATCAGTTAACACCATAGATGGACGTTGTCGAAAAATTCAAAGGCAGGTCCTCTCAAAGAAGATATACAATTTGCTATAATACCAGGCACTGCGCCATGGGGCTGCTGTAGGTTGTGTATGGACTGACGATATATACTGTTGCTATGTACATACAACTGGAATATAAGAAACGGCAGCCTCCATCTGAAGCCGAGCACTTGGTCTGAGCTGAACCAATCCGTGCCTCCATCGTGTATTTAATAATTATATCATATCAGATCGCCGAAGAGATGCCAATATAGTTCACCAATTCAGTCTTGAGCCAAACAATGTGTGGATAGACAACGCGAAGTTTTATTTTTCTGTAGGTCGGATGATTACCTAACTCTGAGGGACCCCTTAAGCTGACTGCCTCTATATAAGTATTTCATCGAGTGGGGGGGAGATCTACTAAAGTAGGTAGTATAGCTAGGTGGAGATACCTATGCAGAAATCCAATAGGAAGAGCTCTGATTATACTTGGTTAAGTCTGAGCCTCCAGCACGATCTCCATGATGCGTGCATCCCTACGTAGCAGAGGCGGCCGATACAGCAGTAAGGCCTAGTTCCGCGTAAAAAGCGTCACTGCTAGGCTTCCTGCCCAGGAATTGCTCCAAGGTGGTCATCTCATCTTGACTACCACCACGCTCAAGGACGGTGTGGCGGTATCTGCGTCCTTCCTTTCCGTTCATCGGGTCCTTCCTAAAGACCGAGTAAAACATGTCCGTGCTGTAGACCTGTGAGGATAAGTAGCCGTAGTAGCCAGCGTCATAACCACCCATAAGGTGTCCGAAGGTGGCTTGGCCGTTGCCCCATGTGCTATTGTGATTGCGTCAACAATACATAAGTTATACCACTTAGGGAAAAGACGTACCTCGGTTGACCCAAGGCTTCTGGACCTTTGAGACCAGCGATCTGGACTCTAAGGTCGTTGTAAAGCGCACTAAAATCCATCTTCTCGAGATCTTCATGGGAAGTGGGCGAATGTATCGTCATATCAAAGATGCCAAAATGCAGCTGCCTTAGGTTGAACAGCGCATCGTTAACATGCTTGGTGGATATCTGCTTCTCAATGAGTTCGTCGGGAATCTTCTCGCCAGTCACAAAATGCTTCGAGAGGTCCTTCAGCTGACTAGTTGTCCAACACCAGTTCTCCAGCATTTGACTCGGAGCTTCGACGAAGTCTCTAACCGTCGCCGTTCCGTGGAATCTGCTATACGTGCAGCGGCCAGCCAAATCATGAATGCCGTGCCCAAGCTCGTGGAACAGAGTGACCACCTCGTCATGCTTGAGCAAAGAGGGCTTCTTCTCTGTAGGTTTCGAGAAGTTACATACTAGAGCTGTGGCAGGATATCTGCGCGTACCGTCCTTTTGCATGTAACCAGGCTGTATACTGAAGTTGGCAGCATGACCATACTTGCCTTGGCGGGGGTGCAAGTCCAGATAGAGATAGCCGACGAAGCCATCACCCTCGCTGCTGTCGTCCCAGACAGAAAAAATGATTACGTCCTCATGCCAAGCGATGTCTTCGGCCTTGCCAGTCGGGGATATTCTCTTCCTCTCATCAGCATCCAGTTCCACAAACACGAAGCCGAATAGTTCCTCGAAAATGTGCAACATTCCTCGGACGGTGCTCTGCAGAGGGAAATATTCGGCAATCTTGACCTCGTCAATACTGCATTCCTGCTCCACCATCATGCGGTCATAGTAGCGGTGGTCCCAGAGGTAATAACTTCCATCCGGCTTCAATCCTCTCGACTCCTCGTCCTTCGTCTTCAGTTCGAGCAAGTGATTCTTCTCCTTCTCGCCACCAGGAGCAAGCCGTGCTCGAAGGTCTGATAAAAAGGAGTCAACCGTGCTTGGTTCCTTGGCCATCTTATCTTCGATACGGAAAGTAGCATGGTTGGGGTAGCCTAGGAGTCTTGCAGCTTCGTCACGTAGGAGGATGGTCTCTCTGAACAGGGGAGCGTTCTGGTTAGTCTGTCGACACAGTCAGTTAAATGTACACTCTAAAACAGCTTGACAAAGTACAAGAGGAGCAAGCGGCGAGCCGTAGTGTACCTTATTGTCGTTAGCAATGAAGATTTTTTTTCTGGTCTCCGGATTTTTGGCGAACTTGAGTGCAGGAAATAGGTCGGGATATTTAAAGCTGAGCTTGAGTTTTCCATCGTTCTCTCCGGTGCCCTTTTCAAGGCCGTCCACGACGTCGTCCGGAACACCGTCCAGCTCCTCCCTTGTGAACCACAGGCCCCCGTCCTCCTCGTTGAGGTTCTTCTGGAATTCGATAGAGATCTGACTAAGCCGCTTCTTTATCTCTTTGAAACGATCTCTCTGAGGACCTTGAGGTAGGCCTAAGCCATTCCTGATATAACTCTTGCGTTCCTTCTCAAGAAATCGCAGGCTTTCGGGATCGAGGTCGGGCTCCTTACTCTTCTGAAGCTGGAAGGCAGCGTCGACGAGGTGGAAGACGTCTTCACGCATGGAGCACTCGATAGAGAAATTGTCCATGATCTTCTCGGCTTCGGTAGAGGCATTGCGGAGATCGGCGGAGCCTGAGACCGACTGGTAGAAGCCAAGGATACGACTTTTCAACTGAGCCTGGTTCTCGTCTTCTGCCATTGGCGCCAGAATGGAGTTGAAGCTGGCCTTGTCAGCAGGAACATCTGCGACGAGCTTGTCAAGCAGCGATCGCGTGGTTTTACAGAGAGCCCTAGCATCGTCGACGATGGACTCCTTGGTGCCAATAAAAGTTGGCGGCGCCTGGGGAGGGTTCTTGTACTTGTCGGGAGCCATGTTTGCTGTTACGACAGATCGATTGGGAGCAGATGAGAAGCCTAAGGGAAATAGAGCTGCTGGTGAAGAGAATCTCGGACGTATCTGATTGAGGAGTAAGACGAGACGAGAGGAGGCACGTGGGGGAGCCAGATTGAATATAATGGCGAGGAGAAGGACGAGAAGAGAAGTTATGAGGAGGAGGAGTGGTCGAGAGCGACTTCTTGTAGAAGCAGCTTTCCTCGAGTTCGCCAGGATCACGAGGTATCGAGTGGCCAATAGCTAGGCTGCAAGGAATGAACAGCCCAGCAGGGCTGGTTTGTTAGGCAAGCAGGCAAGCAGGCAAGCAGCAGGATATAGCCTAATGCAGGTATGTATACCTAGGTACCTGCAGTTCCCAAGTATTGATGTCTCGGAATGTTGAATACGATTTGCTTTGTTAGATGCAATTGATTCTGCGGCTATTCACCTCTCGAGTTCAAGTCCGAGTTATATAGGTTGATCTCATCGGCGAGTGTACCGGAGCTAACAGACGCTGACCGTTGAGTTGTGACGAACTGCGGGGTGAATTACACTTGACATCCTAGCACATAGAAGTATCTACACATCATGAATGGCTGCAAATGTACCTTCTTGAATCTTGAAACAGCCCCGCTTCGTACTAGGTACTGTTTAGATCGGAGTTCAGCATCAACATCAATGACAAACAGGAGGTGTGCACAGACTACAACCAAAAAGGATTCAATCGGCGGCGTTGACATCTAAAAGAAATCTTTGGTTTCAGAATGCATTTCTCTTGTCGAATACCTATGTCGTAACTACTAGCTTTTTCTCGTGTATCTTTCATGCTACCCATGACTTGACGGTAATATCGTAAGACCTGATGAGGTCTACCCAATTCCCCAAGCTTCGTCCATTAATGAGCAAACGCCGAAGTCGTCTCCTAGCCCTGCCATGCGATGTGTGTGATGTTGTGTAGTGTGCCCTTCCTAATATTGTTTTTTGGTTGATGCGAATAACAGTCTCTGCTCCTCTAAACTCCAGCTTCCATCAATGCGCGTCGATGCGCGATAGAGTGTATGTTCTAGTTGGCCAGGATAGTTCGGACAAGTTCTGCGTAGTGTTAGTCGCTTCATTTTCGTCCCATTCTGCAAAGGAATCGCGTCATGCTAAGGATATTCTTACCAGTATAATTGACCTGCCCTGAGCTGGTGTCAACGGCTTTAAGCAGCTCGTCCACTTCCTCATCCGTCATCTTTTCGCCTAGATTCGTCAAGATGTACTTGAGTTGTCCGACACCAATAAACCCCGTCATGTCCTTATCAAAGACCTGGAAGCCACGGCAGTATTCGTCAGGTTCGCCAGGGTCGCGGAATCCGCCTGGTCGGTTCAGGATTTTCGAGAACGTCTCAAAGTCAACTGCGACATAATTAACAAGTTTAGCTGTTGATTCTTTGCAATGGGCAAACGGTTTTTCGAGAGCGCTGCTGCCCGGGAATTTATCGCAGAATTTATCACAATTTGTGCTTCAAATAGATTGACGGGCCTTCGATCAAAACAAAGAAACAAGGGGCCACTCACAGTCGCCACCAACATTTCGTTCCAAATCTCTAATCTCAGCTAAGGTAGGGTTCTGACCGCAAGCGCGCAAGAGATCTCCGAGGCTGTCGAGAGCAACTCGGCCATTACCTCGCTTGTCGAATAAAGAGAAAGCCTCCTTGTAGTTGGTCGAAGCCTGAGCATCGTTAGCGGTCATAATGACTATTTGTTGCGACTTGATTTCCTCGTCTCCTCGAAATAAACGTATGCAAGATGGGGGAGTTCAATAGACTGAAATCAAGCAGATGAACACAACACGTAACCGATCAGCTGTAGTTGAATTCTTTTTCTTGTTTTTTTCGCTTTGTTTCTGGGGGATTGGGATATTCGGAGAAGATGAAAGAAGAACGCCGATGGCAACCTTCCAGGCGCACCCGAGGCTACCGGTTGCCAGCGCGAAACGCCGTTGCAATGGTCGCAAAAGGATGCTGACTGGCTGTTTCCCAATCGCGTAACACCCGCTAAACCAGGATTTAGGGGGTTATGAGGGGCACCAGGCGAGTCCCTCTGTTTACTTCCAACACGGGAAATGTAAGGGAATGAAGGAACAAGAATAACTCACCATCTTGAGACGGTTGAATGCTGAAGTCGAGGTAACTTGGATCGAAGAAGTCGAAAAAAGTAGAGTCAATGGTTGTGATGATGTTTTCTGGAGGAGGAGTGTAAAATTATGGTCGAAATAATAATGAATGATAATAATAAGAGAAGATGACAACGGGAAATGAAACAGTCGAATTGAGTTGCCCCTTGGCTAGCGCACTCTATGTGAGCACACTGTGGATCATCTAGGTATTTCATTGACGGGGCAACCGTACCTAAGTCAGGCCTCCTTACCTTGTTTTCTTTGGTCAATTCAAGGCGGGGCTGCAACACACACTGCTGAGTATCAATAGGTACGAGATTATCGCAGCATTGTCAACGTTCTGATATTTTGCTTGATGGTGATGAATTAAAGCAGTCAGTTCCTTGACTCCATAGACCTGATAGGAGGTACCCATGTATCCAATTTAATGGGTACATGCTGGCATTTATGATAGAAATCGTCCTCCGACGCATTTACCTCTCAGAAGCACGACTTTTACATTTGGGCAAGCACCTTTTTATACGCACATTAAGTCGTAGTCCGATATCCCTCATCCAACATAACGGTATTCTCCCACCAATTTCAGATACTTGGTTGGTATTGGGAAATACGAGATATGTATGTTGGGGCAACTTCCCATGGCCTCTAAGTCAGATGTACATACACACGTGAGTTCTTACAATTCAGCATAATCACCGCCTACTTTCGCCTAGCCATCAAAACGTACGTACCCCAGTCGTTCACGACCTCGGCCTCTCGCCAACGCTCGCCCATGGACTTCCATTCAGGTACCGCGTCGATCATGCGATCCCACATGATATCCAGTATGTCACCATCACCGCCATCCGCTCTGCTTTTCGCATGAGGATGCGCATCCTTCCAGGCACTGTAGCAGCTGAACGTCCTCAAATAACCCTCTACCTCGCCTAGCTTCATCTTCTTCTTTAGCCAGCACACCTCTTCCGGATCATCTTCCCCCGGCTCATGTTCCGATTTCGTGTAGTCTTCCCAGTCTTCTTCAGGAGGTCGCACGCTGCGGAGGAGGTCCCGTAGGATATTCCGTCCGGGCTGTTCCCAATAAGACCCCATCCCTTCCACACCCGGAGTGACTTCACCGAATCCGTAGACAAAATGCTCCATAATCCGGGTTGCCTGTTCGGCGCCGAGCAGCACGTTATCCTTGTATCCCCAAAATGCAACGGTGCCGCCGGGGCGTACCACACGTGCCAGGTTCGACCATGCTTTGCCGTAGTCGAACCAATGCGCAGCTTGGCCCGCGACGGCCATGTCCACGGATCCGTCTGGTAGAAAACTCAAATCCTCAGCACTGCCTTGGCGGAACGTGATCTCGGGATCTGTCGTGGTTTGCTGCGCCTGCGCTATCATCCCTGCTGACGGGTCGATGGCGATCACTGATTTGAAATGCGGCTTGAGATGACGCGCGATTAGGCCATGACCACATCCGAGATCCAACAACGTGCCACCAGATGCTGGTGAGTTGTGGTAGCTTAGAACGGTCCGGAATAGTGATGGTGGGTAAGCCGGCCGAAAAGCTGCGTAGGCCTTGGCTGAAAATGTTGGTCGGCTGTATTTCTGTTAGCGAACTATCTCTGAAAGGGAAGGTTGCAACTGACGCGAATGTCGCCATCCTATGTGTTACTCAGCTGGCGAGAATAAGTTGAGCTCTGAATCTTGTCATCGCCCGACACGAGGCAAGATTTGTTGGTATTATACACCAATGTAGCTCGCCAAATATGCCAGGGGTGCATATCGAGGCGAGATAAAGACTAAAGTATACTCAGCCGCGGTTATCGTGTCGCATCCATGACACGCCGGACCGGAAAGACGCCATCGATCGGTCACCAAGTGGGTAGCCGTACTACTTTAAGTCTCGGGAACTCAACCTCTTTAGCGGGTTGGAACGCTCCTTTATGGTTATCTCAGTGCTGCATCTCAACGCCTCAACCAAACGTAATTACTCAGCTCGAACTCGTAGACAGCTCTCATTTAACAAGCAGCTCACAAACGTCTTCTCTCTCGCCAATTTCCTCTTTCACGAAACATACCACATCATACCACATTTTTTCATACTAGTATTGTTATTCACCTACGAATGCTCAAGATGGCTAGCGAATCTGTCAAGACCTTCTTCAGCTCCCCTCAATTCGCCGTAGTTGGCGCGAGCACCAACCCCGCCAAGTTCGGTCACAAGGGTAAGGTCCCAGTCTTCCTCCGCTCCGTAACGCTCTAGCTATACGTCTAGTATCTCAACTCGTCTATCAACTCAGCTACTGCCACCACCTTGATCTCGGTTGCAAGCGGGCCAGCAAAGATTGGGAATCCCAAGTGGCCGGTTCATGCAGATACAATACAACTCAATACCCACGCAGCACAATAACTCTTACAACATGACCAATCAATTATTTAAAACCCAGATACCTATCTATCTGCCTAACCTGCATGTCCATGCCCTTATGAGCAAGTAGCTGACGTTCCATCACCCGCACCCAAGTCTTCACCTGGTACCACGCGCACTCTCTGCCCGTGACCCCCATCAACCCGGCAAGCCCCAGCATCGAGACGCCCTTCGGCGTGCACCCGACGGTGAAGGCGCTCGTGGACCTGCCGGACCCGGAGCACACCTCGCTGTCGGTCATCACGCCGGCGCCCGTGACCCTGAACGTGCTGAAGGAGGCCAAGAAGCTGGGCATCCCGGCCGTGTGGCTGCAGCCGGGGACGTGGGACGAGGCGGTGCTCAAGTACGCGAGCGGCGAGGAGACGGAGGACGGGGAAGAAGGCGGCTACGAGGGCGCCGTGGTGGCGGGCGACGGCGGCAGCGGCCACGGCGGCTGGTGCGTCCTCGTCGACGGCGAGCGGGGCCTCAAGGCGGCGGGAAAACTGTGAGTGAGTCCGAACCTCGTGCTGTCCTCTTTCCGAGCGAGCGAAAAAAAAGAAAATTCATATATATCATGGGCAGAGGCTTAATTAAAGTTGCTTAGAGGAAGAGGCGCGGGTTGGGACAGCTTGTGGGAGAGGGCTGTGCTGATGTGAACGACTGACGTACTGGCGGCGGATACCAATGAAACGCGAGTTTTCTACTTTTCCTTCTTCGTTTTCTTCTTCTGCGGCTTAGATATTCGTTTTTCCTCGCCATATAGAAGATCTTGAATTTCATGATTCTTTGTTAGATGAGGAGCTTAGCCGACTTGTCTCTGTCTTGAGAATACTACTAACGACCCGGGGTAATTCTCCCATGATTCGAGTTCTTTGATCCAGACCTATTCCAGCAAGGTGTCTTTCCCGCACTGAAGGCTACGACAGGGGGGTTGGCGATTTCGGATATGGCCAGCCCTAAAAAATTACAATTCCCTCCTTAGGTACTCACGAAGTACTACCTGTCTTCAAGTAGCAGCTTGCTTGCCGAAATAGTTCATCAGCGTATTCGATTGTTTCGGAGGCGCGTCTTTCTTAGCCTTCTTCGGACTTCCACCTTCAGCCTTCTTCCCGAGCTCCAGGATATCCATGAACTCCTCAAACTCCGCCTTCGGCACTATACCCCCGCTGGCTTCCTTGTGGCCTCTTGCAAACGACTCGCCCAGTCTTTCCCGCAGTGTCGGGTTCGGCGCTCTCTCGGCGATCCCCTGCAATACTTCGATGATGTTAACGGGCGGATTCCTCGCACGCGCGCTCCTAGGAATCCGACATGAGAAGTTGACCATCCCGGGAAGATAGCCCTCGTTGGCCACAAGAATAACCTCGAGCTTCGGCGACTGAAGGTGTCCCGCCCATCGCGTCGCTATCACGGGGTGAATCTGCGCAGCGGAGTTGATGCGGAAAACGGCGATCTTTGCGTCGCTCGAGAATTTAGGGGCAGTGTGGGTACAGCGCTCTACCTCGGCATTCACTTCAGCCCTAGCCGCGAGGAGGCTGCTGTTCTTGAGCAGGTCTGCAGGAGAGGCCGCAGCGGTGAGAGCTGCCCACACTGCAGGGACATCGTACGTCGCAGTTCGGCGAGGAGCATTGATAAGGGATACGGCATCGTTCACAGCTTTCTTGGTATAGGTCTTGAAAGTTGTTTTCATGTCCGGGAATGGCGGTTCCCACTTCAACGTGTTACCTAAGTCGCCATGCGTGCCCATTACGCAAAGCCAATCGCAGTCACTACGAACATTGTCGTGTAACTCATTGCATATGTGATAAGTAAGCAGCGAGCTTGTGGCTACTGGCGGGGAGTTGCACGCCGTTACGTGATCCGAGCCTTCGGGGAAATCATCGTCTAAAGCCCAGTGGTGGTCGATTATCAGGGCTTTGTGGGGGCCGTCAATGACTGGTGGTGATTTCCGCGAGCCTTGATCCAGAATGAAGATATATTCGGGCTCGTGGGCGGCCATAGCGGCACGCTCACTCTCTTCGTGAATGTTACTGCCTTTCTGGAGCAAGTGCGCCGATATCAGATGAGGCTGTAGACCAAGCAGGATGAGAGTTTTTTGCAGAATGGAACCCGACGTCAATCCATCGGCATCTTTGTCGGGGACTATCAGGGTCTTTTTCTTTGCAGAAACGCTACATGGCGAGAATTAGTTGGAGGTTTGAACTGATTTGCATCACAAAACGTGCCACTCTAGAATGAAGCTACGAGCACGCTCAATCTGCACCTTGGGAGCTGGCCATATGATCTCGCCTGTTTCGTCTCGTAGCGAAGGCGTCAGGTGGTATTCTGGCACTTCGGAGCGAGGCTTCTTCGACCTTGGCGCCGCCTTTGATAATGACGAAGCGCTACGTTTCATCTTAGTGTAGCAGGTTCCTAGGGTTTTAGGTCCGGTCACTTCTCGTGTTCCGTGAAAAGAAGACCAGCCAACTGGTATCTGTTTGGTGATATTTTGGCTTCTCCTAAAAGTAAAGGTCCTTATTACCCCTGGCAAAGTGGCATAGCTAATGTTTGCCTTCATGAAGCCCACTGAGTAATGCCGTGAGATGTCTAAATGATTGATATACTAGGTGACACTGCCAGTCGTTCTGATATGATCCAATCTGTTGAGGCGTCACCTAGGTGAGTCGCTAATGACGTCAACCACAATTCCCTGAGGCCCGAGCGCCTCCCACATCACTTCGCGCACATCAATGTAATTCGTATCTGTGACTCAAAATCTACCAACGTATGCTTTGCTACCTCCCTGTAAAACCCAGCAATATCTTGCTCTGTTCCAAGATCAAGGAGGCTCCCGGCCCTGGTCCATAAGACCCGTAATCCGCCAAACGGCAATTTGACCATAAACCTTTGAAATTGCCGCATTCGTCCAGAGGGCCCACTATTATTATAGGGCACCACTCCCTGAAGCTCGCTGTAGTTATAGGGGCTATAGCGTATTGTATCGCTGTAATTATAGTGGTTATTTCAACCAATTAAATCGCGTAAACCTTAAAAGCACCTCCTTAAAAACTATAAGGCATACCTCACTAAAGCCTACTATAAATATAGTGGACATAGAGCATACATGTACTCTGTATCGGATCGCACTATGCAATTATAAGGGTCAGAAACGTATAATTACAATGGTTAAATAAGATCTATTGAATGACTCTTGAATAACCAGGTCGCATTACCTGAATACTTTTAATGCTGCTACGAAACCTGTATCAGTCAATTCGCCTTTGAAAGCCCTACATAATGATACCAGTTTCTTGCTATTTGAAGCGTTCAATAATGCGCTATCTAGGGTTGATTTGATACAAGATGCAGCCATATGTAAGGAAGGCATTCCCATACGCCCTTTTAACATATACCAGTAAACTACCACATTCAAACACCTCTTACATCACGGAACAAAGCTCAGTACAAATGAAACTTATATCAATCAATTGCCCCAATCAAATTCTACAAACACATATAACTTACGATATATAGATGGCGTTAATCAAAAGGTTATAAGAGGTATTTACGTACCTACACTGCTAAACGTAAGAGTAGCATACTTAGGTAACTTATCCGAGAGGCTTTAGTGAGGTTACTATACTCACTATAATTACAGCGGACTCTAGGGCTGTAATGCCCTGTAATAATAGTGGGCCCTATAGACGAATAGGGCAATTTTAAAGGTTTATGGTCAAATTGCTGTTTGGCGGATTGAAGGGCTTATGGTCCAGAGTGGTCCCAAATCACAAGCTCATAGCAATCGCACCCACATACTGTTTGGAAATGATATGCCCTCTGCGGAATCCACAGTCCAGGTAACATGTTACGATTAATTGTGGCCTCCTACGAAAATCCTTGACGTCCTTGGTTCCCAGACCATGGAGTCGGTAAAGACGATGTTCTGGATGCCAGAGGTTACTGGAATGCGTCAGCAGTGCGCAGGATCACGTTACTGAGATGGGAATCTTTGGGTCAATCAAATTACTTGAAATTCCCTCCCGGAACAAGTGCTTGCGCAGACCAGCAACTGCTCCGAACTGGATGTAGTTGTATGTCCAGGTACGGAGGTAGTATCATACTGACCACCCCAATTCAGTTCAAGTACATCATTTTACGTCTTCATTTATGGTTTTGACTTCGACAGAGGTTTCGAATTTGAGCCTACCTTATATCTGCCTAAGGTTGCCTGAAATAGTATTACGGCGTCCTCACGAGCTCCTGCTTACTGTTTCGTACGACTCATCTTGCCGTGATTATCTGTTTCACGTATTACAATGAGAATGTCGAGACGAACTTAATGATTCACAGCAAACTTACCAATTCAGAGATTTCACCAAACATTAAGCCCACATCTCCCTATGAGAAATGAGATGACACGTGCTGCATCACGGTGACTACCTAGGCAAGATGGGAGACTTGGAAGCGTCCTTGGTTTTCAAGAATAAGAGATACATATAAACCTGGGCTCAGCAACACCTTGGTATAAGTCCTACGCCCAAAGAACAAGTCCAACATTAGGAATCACTCGTACTGCAACCATACGCAAGCAATTCGTTGATGTCGCTCCTGATCGAGCAACATTCTCATCGGAACCTTTGACCAGAAACACTACATAACGACTCAAGATGTGTATCTTGATAGACCATTACTGCCGGGTGTGCCTAACCTTCACTTGGGGCCCAGAGTATGTGAGGACATGCGAGGATCACATGAAGTGCATGACCATACCGGACCGGATCTACGACGACTTTTGCGAAAAACATGCACCAAAGTCCAAGAATGCACCGGGCCCGAAGACAGCAGAGCAGTAGACCAGAGCCATGTTTTTATCAGCACCCATTCCCTACGACCTACTTATCCTGGGGCAGCCGAGTAGCGACGACAACTGATTCAGATGGAGAATCATACGCTTCTAAGGAAGTGGTATGATAGCGATTGCGAGATAATCAAAGCTGTGAGCTTTTAAAGGTTCACGTTATGAGTCACTCATAAAGCTGGTTGTAGATACAATATAGTGTTGCTCTTTACCAGTACTGTTAGCAGTGGTTGTCCAACTGCTCTGCGATATCCTCATGTGTATCATCGCCTATCCATTGGATCAATCAGCAAACGCCCATTTTAACGCCAATAATACACTCCTCATACGGCAGGTTGCATGTGCAGGAAAGTCTCGGATTGGCGTGTAAAACATCATCTTGCTAGTTTAGTAGCTGCCTACTTACTCCTGAATTCCATTCGAACACGCATTCATTTGGTTGCGAAGGTAATCTATATGCCTTCACCATGTCTCTCGGTCATCGTAAGCCACCCCGCCTAATTCCTGTTTACGTCCTGCTCACTCCTCCAGCCTATCAAGGTCTCCAAGTGCCCAGCGATGCGCCGTTCGAGTTAAGACCTTCGCCTGGAAAAGGATGGGGTGCTTTCGCCACCACTCGAATCAAGCAAGGAGCCATAATCTTAAGAGAGAAGCCACTCTTCGTCATTCCAAAGCCGCACACAGAAATTACGGACGCGGACATATCTGTAGCCTTTCAGAAGCTGTCGCCGCGTCAGAAACAACAGTTCTTGCTTCTTCGCAATAATGCGTCTTCTCACTTCACAAAAAGGGAACACGCTTTCGCCGAGAATTCTTTCCGAATCATGATGCCAAATAGCACCGGATCCCTGTCCAACGGCCCGGCTCATGGCCTATACCTCCTCCACTCGCGCATGAACCATTCTTGTATACCAAACTCAACGGTTCCGACTACCAACGGCATCATCATCACAAGCTATGCGACAAGAGACATACCCGCTGGCGAGGAGATCACGATCTGTTATGGGACAGGTGATGGGACAGATTATGAAGCCAGGACCAGACAGGAGCGTATGCAAGCACTGGGTTTCGTATGCGATTGCAAAGCATGTACACTCTGTACCTCGTTCCAACAGCTCAGCGACTTGCGGCGGAGATTCATCCGAGGGCTGCAATACCTTTTGAATGGCGAAGATTCGGATGGGCAGAGACTAGGTTCTGATTCACCAATCGTTATCGACCCCGTACTAAAGAACCAGGCAGAAACTCGGAGCATACCTGTCTCGTCGAGGTTGATCTATTTACTCCTGATCGTTTTCTTGCTGGAAGAGGAGGGAGTGCTGGATGATTTCATGGTTGAAAGACTGCGTCCGATTATAGATGTAGTAGCGAACATGTTCAAGACAGAGAGTAATGCCAGGATTGCTCGGCTTGCCATGGCACAGACAACTTGGCGAGAGAGGTTGTGCATCGCTTTCGGGCTCTGGGGACGAGGAGACGTCGTTGATCAGGAGGTTGCTGGAGGATTGCAACAGTTGGCAGGACTTTTTTAGCCTGAGTATCGGTAGTGGTGTGAGGGAATATCACGATTATATCACAAGCTCCTTTCAACATCTCAATCAGCCCAACAGCCGGAATACTCGCGGCACAGCTGGTAATACGGACAACTGACACCTACTTGTGTACACCGAAAAGGTGGAAAACTATGCCCGTATTTCAACATCGACCGGCTGGACAGCCTACAGACGTGCCCTGATTACGGCCGCCAATACCCAGTATAGCTAACAAGCAGTTGATGGTTCCTCCAACCCCTTCTCCAGCGACGAGACCACAGGCAATGGTGAGGCCATAATCAGCCCAACTTTTCGGGTGTTTCGATCTCCATATCTGAGCGACAGCGGCCCCTATCGCCATACTGATTCCATACTGGGGCGAAGGGATAGTAAACGAAATGGCGATGATCATCATGCTCGGGGTAAAACTGCGCAAGTACTTCCGACTGCCGACAAGGACGAGATGTCGAACGAGTACCACGGTAGCACACACGGCGGCCGAGACCAGCGAGAACGTTTTGCTGGAGGGTGGGATAAAAGATGTAGGCTCGGTGACCACTATGGCCACCGCTTTCCACGCCGCTATCGACGGCCCTGAGAACTCACAACTCCTAACCATGGTGTTGTTGCTCTTGCCATTGTCGTCCAATATACACGGGTAGGCTGTTGCGAACAAGATAAAGATAGAAGGTACTGCAAATACATGGTCAATAATGTCAATTCGACGGTAGACGTCGACGTTAGGTGACAGGGAAACACTGGTCAATGGAGGGGTTGAAAAGCCTTCGAGGGATAAGAGGAAGGATTGTTGCTGAGGTACTCACCGAATATTGTTGCTACTAAAGTTCCTATTACTTGCCCAGGTGGGCAAAGTACTGGGGAACTAGTGGTGTACCCAGTAAGAAGCCAACTTTGGGGTCGGACATCAAATCTAGAGAGAATCGCAGTTGTCAATATTAGACTGGCAAGCTGATGAAGAACGTTCTCGTACCAGTTGCTTGGCTTGAGCCTGTACTCGTCAGTGCACCCCCGAGCAGACCCAAACGCTGAGCAGTGTGAATGCTCGCCCCGGAAGCTTGGCTCACACTGCTGAGTAGAATTTGAGAAACTTTCGAGACAGTTGATCCAGGTGTCGTATCTGAAACACGATTATAAATTAGGCCAAATCGAAGCGTAGAGTTGATCGTTCTGTCAAAGGATCATCCACGGGGTTTCGAACTCACCGGTTGCCCCAGTGGCCTGAATGCAAACAGTTGCCATGATATATGCCAATGTGAGGGATAACACTGTCGTCGGAATCCTCATTTGAAATGCAAAGTTGGTGAAGAAACAGGCAAAAACTACCAAGAACGCAAGCTGTGGTGCCCAGTAGCGGGTTGGGACGTTTGACGGAAGCGAAGAAGAGGACTCGGGTGAGTCGAGCGGGTCATCGGCCGGGATGGTCGTGTACCGATGTTTCCAACCTTGCCACCAAGGGCTTCTGGTCTTTTCGACAGCATACTGAACGGCGGAGCGTGCAAGCGCGGCAAAAGTACGCCATTGGCAGGCGAGATCTGTGGAAAACAGCACACACTCAGCGTGAAGTCCGAGATTCAATGGGTAAAAAAAAGGGAGCTCTTTACCAAAAAATGCGACGGAAAGGGTACCCGAGACTCCCGGCCACAGCAACCAGAACCTGGGACTCGGATGTGTCGCATTGGCAAAGTCGGTCGACATGCTTGCATAAGACATCAGTGCTTCCCAGCCCTTAGCTACCGAAGCAGGCTTTCCGAATGCCATGCCAGAAGAAACGAGGTACGGCCCGATTATACCCCTAAATATAATGTCAGAACGAAATGAATACTGGAGGAAGCCCAAGTCGGGGCTTACCATGCTAGTGTACGAGTAGGCGACGTTGGGAGGAACGAGCATGCCCGTGCCTACCATCGCAGGAGACCACTGAATAATCCAGCCCCAGCTCTCAGCACTAACTGCGAAGTCCTCAACGAGACCCAGGTTCTTGAACCACGTGAATACATGCCAATCCTGTGAATTCAAGTCAGTCCGTGTAGCAGAGCTATATTGTGACTTGCTGAGGATCTCGAAGGCGGTGATCGCGACGTCCACCTACCATGAATATACCCAAGGCATACTGGGACACGACTACCAGCAATGTTGCAGCCCCAAATGCGTAAAAAAGTGATGAAAAGGATCTCTGGGTACTCCTGTCGCTCTTTGACACTGAATGCAGGCTTCGTATAGTCGTGGCAGTGACCAAGGCTGTGGGGAAGATGAGACTTAAGTCCCGAGCAACGTCGATCAAGAAGAACTGGCGCACTTTTGTCAAGTCAGCTCTGACGACCATACGGATTACTGGATAACCTCACAGGTACCTGATAATGTGCAATCAGAGAGAATTGACACTTACTGCCAACGACGGCCAGAACTCCAAAGTAGCCCCCGATCCCCGTCAACACCATTAATCTCACATAGTCTTCCGCCGGGGTGCGCAGGAGACCGTGCTGGTACATTGCTGGAATAGCCGATGTGAAGACGCTTGAAATGCCAGCTGCGGCCGTAGCAACTGTTTGAACGATGTTGTTCTCGTGGGGGCCGAAGGAGGTACTGCCTTCGGCGAAGCACGAGGCCCATTTTCTCAGGATTGCGAACCCGACTATCGACTTCACAGGAAATATACGTCAGTCTGAACAGTCCTATCTGAAAGCACCCAGGTCAACATACGGCAAACATATTGGCCGAGAATGCCCACCCTGTTTTAAGACCAATGTACACATTTGCGGCGTTGACGAGGACGCCACAGAGGCTACCGAGTACCACAGCCCGCACGGTGAGCACTTGGTCAGGACTCTCCTCGACGCCCGTTAGTGGGGAATAGGGGTCGAAAGCCTTATCGGCCTCGCTGAGGTTATTATCATCATCCCCGATGCTGTCCCCGAAGGAGCAATGTTCAAAGTCGTTCCCGAGACCTCTGTCGTCTGGCTCCGACGTTATATGCCCGTCGGTTGCCATGATGAAAATCAGACAGAATTCAGTTGCTTCTCTTACACGAGGTTACGTAGTTCCTGTGTTTCTCACTGCCAATAATCTCTGCGGCGGCTTGAAGTCATGGACCAACTCCTCGGAGGGCTAAAACTGAAAATCAAGTCTGAAGGCCCTCAGCATCCTCGTGGTCTCGATTCAGCGTGAAGATGGACGTGCCTCAAGGCCTGGGGACACCTCTGAACGAGCGAGCGAGCGGACTCGGATTAAGGCGTTCTGGGACCTCGCAGTCAGATCTCCTGTAGCACTGAATGATACTATTTTGTGTTGTATGCTTCATGCAAGGTCACATCTTGCAGGGTCACAGTGCGCGGGGTCATTATTGTGAAGTCAGAATATGCAAGTCATATCCTTTAGGACCTAACCCAGTCCGGTACACAACCTGAAGGATGCCTGAACATCAGGTACACGTTGTGGAATAATCGCAGAAGCGGATGTGCATGATAACCACAAATACCTCTACTCTCCAGTGCCGTGTTTAGAACGCCAGCAAACGCGCGTTCAACATTGACGCATTTGAAAGGTCATCCCAGGAATTGGTAGGCGCGTTGTGCTAGGATGCTAGAGCCATGTGTTTGTGTACAAATGATTCCTTCATAACACTACATGATATTGTATGAAGTGAAGGCGACGTATCCGCGTCGTACCCTTGCTCTGGCGGTTTGGGTAGCAAGATCTGACAGGTGTGCACAGGTGTGAGGGTTCTCCACACTCAAGCGCGGCGTGTCCGCCACAACGACCCTCTCACAACCAAGTCATCTACCTACCCCCATCTCAATGGATGTGACACCAGGGACGCGTTGACCGGAACTATCTTGCCAGGGCCAAGTCTTTCAGTGTTGAAAAACACTAGTTGTCACGCGCACGATGCATCAGCTCACGACACACTCAATTGACTGTGTTTAATACAGGGAGAACTCAGGCTCACCGGAGATCCGAAACCCGTCGCTGGGTCCCAACCGTCCGCTGCAGGAAAGCCGGTCGTGTTGCAGCCGAGGTTCGACCCCCAAGTAATGTCCGTAAACCCTCGATATGCAGTCAAGTAAATCCACGGATTCAGGAACCCCAGCGACGGCCGGCCCTCTGCCGCGTAGGGCGTCGTTGATTAGACTCACCACCGCTACAACGGTCGGCATAGAGGCACTGGTGCCGTCTTGCATATCGGCCGTGCCGTTGTACATGATGACATAACGATAGCCCTGCTCTGGGACCTGGCTCGCTTCCACGTTAGCAGAGATGTAACACGACGGCATGTGTTAATCGAAATGCGAAGAAAAGTAATATGCGTGCGTGGAGCGGGGTGCTGTGACAGTCTGCTCACGTCTGGGTACGCCCGCCCAGCAGGATCAAAGAACCCAGCGAACTCGTCGCCCAAGAATTCCAGATATCTGCCCACGGCAGCTCTCTGGTAACTGGGCTGCGGAAACAAGTCGCTGAATCCGCAGCCGGTCGAGAAGCCTGTCCGAGCGTCGAAAGCGACGATTTCGGCTCGAGGAACCTTGTGGCCCCGTCCGTCGTGACCTACGGGCAACTCGCAGGAAAAGACGGCATTAAGCCCACTTTCCTCTCCCCGTCACCGTCGGGCTCGCGATAGCAGTGTCCGTCAGCATCGCCAACGTCAAAATCCCACTCCTAACGAAGACCGAGAGCTTCAGCCTGTTGATGCTGTTTGTATTGCCATTTTCATTCCTTCCTGAAGAGTTGAAAGTTGCGGCAGGTCTGCTGCGGCGACCAGTGACAGGCTACATGCGATGTAGACACGCAGCGCCTGGCGTATTCTGCTCAGGGTCAGCAGACATCTTCATGCCAAGTATTTAATATTGCATCTCGAGTCAAATCTGAGATGTACTTTATAATGAATAGGTAGCAAGCACCATCTGGATATTCAGGTAAACTTGTCTGGATTACTTCCCACCGAAGTTCACTACCTACCTACCTGAATCGCGGGATGTTTGCCGAATCTGAGCTTAGGCTAAACCACCCTCGATCACGACTCCCGGTTGAGTCCTTGCGTTTTCACCACCCGATTGGGTAACGCGGAGCTATATTAAATAGCTAACAGATACCTATGTATGTAGGTAGATGAGCTACACCCACCGGAGACATGTGTCAGCAGATTTTATACTCTCAGAGCAATAGAACAAGAGCTCTCTGAATAAATAGCACCCGTGCCCAGCACTCTGGCAAATGTAACTCAATATCCTGGTCTTCTTCATCCACAGAACCGCCTTCTACGCTTCATCCGTGTCTGCATCTTTCGTCAAGGATGTTTGTCCAGCCCTCCGCAGTCACGTTCCTGGCAGCGATCGCCTGTGCCAGCCCCGTGTCGCCGCGCCAGTCCTCAGGCCCCGGCGACACCTTGCAGTCAGGGTGGTACTGGATCCGGGCGGTGGCCTCTCCCAACTTCCACAAGTACCTGCAGACAAAACCCGCCAACGCGCCCGGCACCGCCTTGCTCGAGAACTACAAGACGGCCGGGCAGTACAACGTCATCAACGGGCAACTAGTGGCCAACACAGGCTCGGGGGGCGCGTCGCTCTACCTGCACGTCGAGCAGCCGGCGAACCTGGCGAGCCCGCCGCGAACGCTCGCGACCTCATTCAACACGACCGAGAGCGCGTTCGGCACGTTTGCATTCCAGGGCGACGCGCTTACCTGGAGCGTGCCTGGCCTCCAGAGGCAGAACCTGGCTGCTTGGCTCGTCTGCGCGAACCAGAACCTCTTCATCAATACTGGGGCCTACGGATACCAGACGCCGAGTGGGTGTGCGGATCAGACCGTAAGATCCCGCTGTCCCCTGCCCCCCTTTTCATCAGATGATTGGAACTATGAACTGTGGCGATGGTGGTGTACCTACTGACTCAGTTACAGATTCACTATTATAATGATGCGCATGCAAATGAGTAGCATATAGTTATTGTATCATATGTCGACAGATACTTGTACACAGGTAGTGACTGTATCGAAGGAGAATGCAAGGGTAAGGCCCAGGGTCGTTGAATTGAGACTCAACAGCCTCATATACCTACCAGCAGAGCTCTGAAAATCTAAGTGGTTCACAAGTCTTGATGAATCCTACCATATATCGCGATGAGAAGAGAACCATGAGTAACAGTCCTTTCGTAGGATCAAAGTCTATTATTGCCGTGAGCTACGTAGGTTCTAAAAATACAGAGCGTGGATGCTGTAGAGAATAAAATCTTGACGAAAAATCCTATAACTTACATCTCCTGGCCGACCAAAAGTAATTATACTAGGTAAGCTTATTAGGTGGCCGAAAAGTAATAATCGAGGCCGTAACTGTTACCTTCGTCGGTTACAATTTACCCTGAAGTACGTTGTTATTGTCCTTTCTTTTCCTCCCCTAAGCCTTTTGGCTGACTCCTGAACAAAGCCTTTGCGACTATCTGATAAGTTTCTGTCGTGAATATTTTAGATATCTAGCTCAAGCGAGATAGGTACCTAGGTAAAGGTAGATAAAAGACTGAGTCTGATATTGGGTATAGGAACGGATGATAATTAAGATAGGATGTGTAAGTAGGAGACAGACGATTTCAAAATACCTAGCTATGATTAAGAGCGCAGATTGTAGTGAGCTGTCTAAGTGTCACTGCCATACCTCGAAAACTTCAACTTCAGGGAACAGTTTGTTGAAAGGGCGAGGCAAGGTCTTTATGCACAATGTAATGGTTACAGGTCGTAGGTTTCACAGCTCTCGCCTACAGACAATGGAAGCTGTTCAAAGCCAAGTATCGTGACACACCGAGGTAAGCTGCTATGACTCTTTCACTGAATTACGAACAAACCCATTCAAGCGAGTCGGAAACACAATAAGTTGTCCAGGTAGACGAGACCTTTATGGCGTAGATATAGCAGTCCATCACTTCCGGTAAGACTACCTCTACGTGAACCTATCGTCTACGTTGTCTTCGAGTACTTGCTTTTTGTTGTCTTTGACATCCACATTCATACTTAATTGTGCCTACAATACCCCTGGGGTTGCGTAGCTAGTGAACGGCGTCAATAACAACGTTCACTATTCTGTGATACACTCCGCCCTCCTGCTCACCTTCCTGCTGATCATAATCATCCACTATCAACATCAATAAACATGCAGGCCCAGGCTGACCCCCACAGTGCATTGCTGGCCGCATGGTCTTTCGAATGGCCTCAAGAAGCTCCCCGCGAAGCTCCCCGCGAGGCTCCCCGCGAGGCTCCCCGCGAAGCTCCCCACGAAGCCCCTTTCGAGGCCAACAGAAGACTGCAGACTCAGTTCGTGCCATTTATGGCCGCATGGGCTCCCGAAGGCGACAATAGACTGCCGATCCCGGTCCCGGTTCTAGTCCCGGTCCAGGCCCCTCCCCCTCCCCCTGTCGAAAACCCGTACGCAGGCTGGAATGCCATGCAGATCCCATGGGTCCTGCTCAAAACGTATAGCTTGATGCTGTGGGAGGTAATGCCTGAGATCCTGGAGCCGTATATCATATTTTACGGTCACCTGCTCAACATCTGGCGACCGATCTGGGGCAGGCTGGTCACGCTGATCACGTCCCTGAACGTCAGATACGTGTTCACATTTCTGCGAAACTTCGACATAGCCGGCACGTTGCGCCCGATAGCAGAGGCCACGGACCGTAGTGTAACCCGAGCCATGATCATCGCCTTGGAAGGGCTTACGCTCGCCGTGCAAGTCATCGTATGGATGTTGTGGCTGTACGCTATGCTCGACAGGGTTCCCGAGGAGGACTTGCTACCGCAACCGAGCATGCCCTTGTCCTGGAAGGAAGAGACCAAGATAGGCGAGCACTTCCACAAGGCGTATCTGACAGAAAGGATACGGTGGAGGCACACATATGACGGCGAACTCGTAAGGCTTGCGGATTGGAGGATCGGCTGAAGTACTCGTAACGCCCTGGACACGTCTTGTCTGGAACAAGACAGGGGAATATGGGTATACACTTATATACGACAGGATTGGAAAAGGCGCTGGGTTTCCTTTTCCAGTGAGAAACGCCAACCAATATACCAATCCCGCCAACCGGAAGTTCGTTCACAAGCGACTCCGCACCAATTTTTTTCTCAATGCGCGTCGTCCACCTGAGGTCGTCCCTAGAACCCCATCTCATCATCGCTCTCGTCGCGCCCCTCGCCCCTCGCCCCCTCCTCCTCCTCCTCTCTCCTACTCGCCTCGGCACTCGCGCCGAGCTTCCTGACGCCCTCGACGACGCCAAGAACGAAGCCCCTGCTCTCGGCCAACTCCATGGCGCCCACGCCGCGTAGGTTGAGCACGCCGCCGCCGCCGTCAAGATGAACGGTGCTCCCGCGCATCTTGGCCGCGCGCACCTCCTGCAGGTCCCGGAGCAGGGCGCGCACCTCAGCCGCGCTCGGCACGTCGTCCGCCGCGTGCGCGAGCAGCGTCTCCGACAGCTCCAGCCAGTGGTAGGGCAGGTAGCCCGCCGGCGCGTCCTGCGTGCACGACGGCAGAAAGGGCGGCGACAGGACCACGTCGCCGTCCCTCGGATCCGACTGCTGGCCGTAGGGCCGCGCGGCGCCCCGTCCGTCAGATCTTGTGGGTGGCGGCGGCGGCGGCGAGAACGCCTCCGGGTCGACGTTGGTCTCGTGATTGATGATGTCCTTCAGCGAATCCGGGTACAGCCACGGGGGCGCGACGATGTTGGCGCGCCGCTGCTTCTTTAGCAGGAGGGCGAGCCACAAGGGCACCTGTGCGCGGTGCGGTGGGCGCAGAGCCGGGGTCTTGCCCTGATCAGGTCGTAATATTAGTCGAGACGAAGGCGACGTGGTAGTTGTGTGAGGTGGTGGAGATGATCGCGGGGTGGTGGGGTTATGGGTCGGTACATACACTGAGGAGCGACATGGACTCGAGTCTTTGTCGCGGAACTATGGTGATCATTTCCATTTCACAGAGGAAGGCTACTTCGGTTGGTATGAGACCGGGTGGCAGTGGGAGAGCCATTTTTGTTCTTCAATTGAGGAATTGTTGACTAAGGAGGACAGCTGGAGAGAAGCGTGGAAGAGAAGGACGCGACAAGTGATTAAAAGCGACGCGCCGTAACTGTATTGAATAGTGGCGGTGCAAGCCCTGAGGCTCCCTGTATTTTGGTACTTTGGTACTTTTACTCTGATTGTCACCCAATTCACGGTACCATTCTCCGTGCAATTTTTTGAGTCGTTTTAGTCTCTAGATAATCTCTACGGAGAAGTAGTTTCTATAATTCTAATACTTCATAAGTTTTGTCTATTTTTCATGAAACCAAAGTATCCGATCTAGCTGATGTCCTTCTGATTTTGTATCTCGTCCTCCGCTTAGGTGAAGATTCTAATCGGCCTTCCCAGAGTTGCTGGATTGTTGAAGCGCAGGTTCAGGTTCAAAGACGAGATCTGCTTGATGTCATCCTCACCCAGGTCAAACGAGCAGCACTCGAGGTTCTGCCTTAGTCGCTCGACGCTATTCGACTTGGGGATAACAACGATGTTGCGCTGAGTGCACCAGCGAAGCAGAACCTGGCCAGGAGACCTGTTATGCTTTGCTGCTATGCTTTTCACCACGTCCGTCTCAAAAAGTGGCTTGGCCTCCTTGGCCTCAGCATTGTCCAACTCGATGAAGCTTTGCGGCCCAAAGGTCGAATAGCCAGTAATGACAATGTTGTTTTCTTGCGCCATGGCAATCAAGTCAGGTTGAGTTAGGTAGGGGTGGTGCTCGACCTGCAGCACGCTAGGGTGGATCTTGGCATATGACAGCAGGTCGTAAATCAGTTGCGTGTGGAAGTTGGACACTCCGATGCTCCTGATGAAGGCGTTCGGGTTCTCCTTGGTCTGTACCATATCCTCCAAGGCCTTCCAGGTCTCTGAGATAGGCACCTTCGCCAGAGGGGTAACTTGGGTCTGTTCCTTGTCACTCCAAAAGCACGGGTACCGGATCTTGTCGAAGGGGATGAACTCTAGCGCAATAGGAAAGTGGATTAGGAACAGGTCCAAGTAGCCCAGACCCCACGCCTCGTTCTCAAGCTTGGCCATCTTAAATGCGTGCTCGCGAGCGTGATAATTGTTCCAGAGCTTTGAGGTGATGAACATGTCTTCCCGTTTCACAATGCCCTCTTCGATGGCGCGTCGTACGCCTTGGCCAGCCTCGGCGCTGTTGGTGTAGTCCCAAGCACCGTCGATGTGTCTGTAGCCTAGCTTGATGGCATTATATACTATCGAGCGCTAGGGTTAGGCATGACTCATGAGGCAGCGAAGCACAACATCACGATATTATGCTTGACAGGTATAATATCGAAACCTCAAATTGACTTACCTTGATCGGCACAGGCATCTTGCGGGACCTTCCAGATACCGAAGCCGACAAGGGGCATTTCCTGTCACCATTAGCTCGCGTCATGGGAGCTTCGAACGAGAGGCGGGGAATTGCATACAAAGCCAGAGGCCAGTTTCACGGTGGGGGTTTTCGTGGCCATATATATTACCGAAGTATCTAAACGTCGAACAGAGCAGGTGAAGGTATAAGTCAGTATGTAGGTAGGTACCTAAGTAAGGAGAGAATCAGATATTTATTTGGAGAACTTCCCAAGTCCACTTTACGTAACTCGACGTCTTCCTGCTGGCAGTTTGAATATTGAGTTTCACGATGAGGGGCTGAGGGGCAGTGATATCAGTTACTTATCGGGGAGTATCAGTCGATAACGTTACCCTGTGTAGCCCACGATATAGTGCATAGGTCGTTGAAGGTATTACCAAAGAAGTGGGATCTAGTTTCACCTTGTCAATGTAAGTTAAGGTAACTAGCCACACCATCATCAACACACCAAATTGGGATGTTCCCTTTGATGCGATTGGCCAACTTCTGCAGGCACTCTGGACATCTGTAGATTTAGGCGTGGATGGTCCGCCTTTTCTATGAACTATCTATCGTCTATCCCTAGATACCTATCTCTCTGGGCACTTGAGCCTAACGATTGCTCTCGAGGTAGCGCCTCAAGACCTCATGAGCTTATAGGAAAGATGAGTTAGGTATGAAGCAGGACGCCTTTAGGAAGACTTTACCACACTGACGGTAATTATATTGCACCAGAGCTTTAATCCTCGATGTCCAATTCCTTCAATTACCTCAATTTAACCTAAACAGGGCGGGACGTATTTTGAGTAATAAGACACTGCTCGGGGCTCTTCTTGGCAGAGACGGCATTGAACACTCTACTGTGACGTTGGGAGTAATGAGGCTCAACAACCAAGAGCCGATCACTCGTGACACTGACTCGCGGCCGCTCGGCGGTTACAGCTAAACTCTCTATTGTGCTCTGCGAGGTAATGGATGCGGAGGTCCCATGGTACCGATGCCTACTAAGGTTGTAAGTACTGTAAGTATCAAGGTAAGTCCTCAACATCAGCTTCCCCATCCTAACAGCTAACAGCCGATGCTTTACAGATGATTTTGGAGAACATAAATTACTATTAATATATTATGTGAGTGAGGACTTTACCAAGTTGTCGTTTGCTTTTACCCTGAGCTCCTAACCTAGGTAGGTTAGCGGTACCTATCCCATCTGACAGGCTATTATCCGAGTTGCGACCGTTTGCGCTTGGATGGACGATCGTTCGAGAGCTGGCACTGCTGACTTTGATTGTTGAATCTTCCGCCGATCGTCGTAATATTCCTCCTGAGCCGAAGGAGCTTGATGGGCGGAAGTCTTTCTCTTTCTCAACTCAAAAAAATCATCATTATTCTTATTCCATCTTGGTACGCACGACCCCTTACGACTTACGACGAGTTGGGTTTGGAAAAGTTGTGACCCAACGTACCCAACGTCGGGTCTCTCTCCTAGAATCCCCAATTCACAATTCAGGAACCCCCCTGTCTTCCCCCCCGCAAACCAGGATCCCGGGAGGTAGCTACCGCAGCTACCGTCCGCCCTCTTACGCCTTACTACGTACCCGATCCACACCAGCTAGACATCGACTACATGATGCCGACCTATCTCTGCCACGGCTTCCGTTGGCATCGCCGAAGCATTCGGTATTTTGTCGTCATCCAGAACGTCGACGACGCAGCTCCCGAATGGATCGTGGCGCGCCAGAGCTCCATCGCCATCCTCGACCAGTTCTACGAGCTATTCGACTTCCTCCCACCGTGTACCCATCCGGCGCGCAACCTCAGCCAGTCGCCCCATCGCACCCCGAACGGCGTCCCAACAAGCAATGGCAACGGTCGCGGCCACTCGCGCGTCCGCTCATACGCAGGACAAGAACACAATGATAAGAATGCCCGGTTCGGGAATGGAGAGAATGGAAATGGCAGTCAGCAGAGCCGGTCTCCCGACCGCCACAAGTCCATGGGGCAGCTGACGGGAACCAAGAGGCGCGACGACATAAACCTGCTACAGTCGCCAGAGCCGCCGGAACCCCAACCCGACGACGGCAGGCCGTTCAACGACTGGTCCGTGGTAAAATTCCTCGAAGAGTTCGACCCGACGGACCTGACGGTCGTCAGCGGCCCGTGGGCTTATGTGGCGGATTACGTGGTGCGCATCGACACGTCGGTCTCGGTTGCGGAAGAGATAAGTCGCTACGAGGCGCGGATGAAGACGGTGCCTAATAAACCCATGAGCGGTCTCAGCGACGAGTCCGGTCGCCGGATAAACACGTTTGGCAACAAGAAGGCGGGCTGGTTCGAGAAGCTTCGGGATCAGCTGCAAAGGAGCGAGGGCATTGGGTGGTATGTTGTTGTCTGCGGCGACGAAGAGCGCTCCGGACTCGAGCTAGAGGACGAAGAGAGCGAGGCGGAGGGCGAAGGAGCGAAGAGCAAGGATAAAAAGGCCAAGAGAAGCCCGAACAAGATTCGTGGATTCGTCGAGAACAGTTTCGAATTCCGGCTGCCAGAATTCCTGGCGCCACGGACACCGGAGCAGAGGCTGAGACCTCGGCGGGCCGAGAGGAGGATAATCAAACCGAGCCCGACTCCCTCGGCGGAGAATGGGCAGCCAGTCATACCCCCTCTGCCTGCCCCTATACAGGTTGCTCACAAGCAGAACACGGTAAAACCCAAGAGCTCCAAGTCCAGCGGGGGGCTTAGGAGACTTTTTCTAAGGCGAAGAGCCGACGGACCGACTTGATCGATGTATTCAGCCACGTCTCAATAGTCAGCTTGAAGCTTGTTGAAGCGCCTCGTGCATCGAACCGACATGGTAGCGCACCGCAGAGCAGCTTGGATGACACTAGCAAAACCAGAAGTGGCTTCGTGGAAGAACGACCATATGAAGCATGAGACCGTACTCAGCTTTTCGTGGCTACCTGTCACTCCCGAGGACGAAGGATTCCTTTGGAGGGGATATGGTACGAGGACTCGATTTGGCCACCCATACACTGACATAGAAACTGCTTGTACGTTATGTTAAAGAGTCTGGTATGTCCCATAGGTCAGTAGGCTTTTGAGTCATAACTTGATACCAATGTTTTAATAGAACAGTTCGTTAGATGTTATGCAAACATAATACAAGGGAGAATGGCCTGGCAGCTGGCGATGCTTGCTCTCGTGTTGACCCGTCAATCAAATCGTAGGTATATACCAAAGAAGCCTGACCTTCGTGAGAAAAGGCATACTCGATTTGGGCAAAACCTGGCTTTCAGTCTTCCGTCTCTACACATCCCTCTCCGTCCACACAACTAAATGCAGCCTCCGTTGCAGAATACAATAACCACGGTTTGGAGTATCTCCAAGCTTAAGGCTACCTACGAAGTACCATCTATTTTTAACCACCTGGGGACATTCTGCACGACACCATTCACTTACTTTGACTACCCCAGGATAAGCTCTAGTAACATAGCACCTCGAAAGGATCTATCCTGCAGTACGATTCCTTCCTGTAGACTATGCTGGTGAATATGTTCCTTAAGGAATATCTATGCAGAGCGGATATGAAGCTAGAAGATCCTCTTCCTCTCCGACGGCCATGAACCGGAGGATACCCTCTCTGGAAGAGCTTGTGGTAACATGATGCTCTCCATTCGCACATTATGGACAGATCTTGATGTTGCCAAATGACCCAAAACGCTAACTAACTGTCCTTCCACGCATAGAGAAGGACACAGAACGAAGAGTCTGGATTAAGTGACTGGCACCTTGTGCAATTCTTTCGCCTCCAGCCGATGAACCACTTCTATGTACCAGCGGCGTTGAGATTTACTGGCTGACTGGCTTACGGCAAGCATTTATGAGAGAAATATTCCCTAGATCTAAGCTTCTTCGAGTACTTGTCTACAACGTAAGAGGCTCATCTAAGTTAACAAACAGAGTACCTGACAATATAAGACAAGGGCATTGGGGATTACGCGGTAATACATATTGCCACGACACATCAAACCCATGAACAAGCGTCGAAACGGCCCTGTTGTTTAAATATACCACCAAACCCTGTGACCTACCTACGTATCTCCTTTGATTACCCCGTTCCTCTGCCAATGGATCACGGTGGTACCTGTATAGAATCAGAAACTTGCAAGGAATGTCCTATTGACGTCCATCCCATCGAGACGTATACAGCTAGGAAGTCAAGCTAGCCCGTCTTCCCGCCTAATTACCTGCTGTGCGAAAGCAGAAAGAAATCTCCGAACGGTCGAGCTACTGCATACCGAGATTCCTGAATCCCTCCCGGGGCCTTCTGACATCAAAATGCCGCGGTTAGGTTATGTAGGCCAGGCCAGCTTGAGCGAGCGCCAGGGGAGGGGAACCCGGGAGACTGGGGGGTTCGAGCATGTCGAGCGTTGCAGCGCGGAGCCCCGCAAAGTTCCTCCAAAGCATCGAAGGCCCGGAGGGATTGGAGATTTTTCGTGTAGTTTCTATGACCCAAGTTTTTCGTCTTTCAGATGTATGCACTTGGATATTTCGTCTTCATTCTTCTCTACTGTCTCTTGAGAAGCCTACTGGAAATGTTGCGCGTGGGAGAGAGCAATAATGGCTGTTTCCCCGAGGCAACATCAAAGATATCAAGAATTCTCGGCTACCTTACCCAGGTATGAAGTCATTCACTTGCATCTCGCTTATGTATTTCCACGTGCCGGAAGATGATGGTAACTAGCTGCGCGGTACTGAACGCCACTGAATCAAAAATAGCACACCACTATATGAAGCAAAGCGGGTAGATGTGTATAAATAGAAGTATTGATTGTATATATTTCAACGTCGATTGGGTATAGGTGACAGACGTGGTTGTCTCAACTCATTAATGATGCTTTTTTTAATGTCATTTCATCGTAACCTCCCCCGCCATCAGGTGTGAGCCAATCTTCCTGAGATAGTATATAACTACCTTACCTAACCTGTCTTCAAGCTGGATTTTCGTGCTTTGCGAATTAGCCAGGAGATGACGATGCAGCAGCTGCAGAGCAGGATGCTTGAAACGCCGAGAGCGCCGAACAAGAAAAGGAAGAACTGAGATTCCCATGCTTTCGGGATTTCGAGATAGTACACATTGGCGATGCTTGACCAAGAGATATAGCCGCCCAACCACGTTCAAGGCATAACTGTACAGCGGCGTACTGATGATGTAAAAATGTCGAGGCTAGGTAAGCCAGCCCAGCTGACTCGCCTCCTTCAACCCAAGAATGCCCTTGCCTGTGACCTCATCGGGCCCTCGTGATGTCGTCGTGAACGGTTGAGTTGAGCAGCGCAGGAAGATGAGAATAGCCGTCTATGGCCCCCTCGGATAGGATACGATAGCGGTGTAACGTATAGGAAACGTCTTGTAAGCATTTCCCCAACTCTGCTAGACATGGAAAGATGTTGGTGTGCTGTGTTCGTGAAGGCTCTGCGCCAAATTCAGTAATAGGGACCAGGGTTGGTCGGGAATGCGGACCGCCACGCCTACGGTTCCCCCCCGACCAAGATATTTCCCCGCCAACCACGCTTGGCCAGTTCACCCCCAGAATGCAACCCCAGAGCGCTGCAGTGCTTCCAGGGCCGCAGGAGTGTTGCTACTTTGGCTGTCTATCCTGAGGCCCTTTCGCCGGCCTTGTTTCTGGGGATTTGTCAATCATCTAAGAAATCAGCCACGGAGGGACTTGATCCCTAGAGACCCGACAAGGCTGAAAGGGATCCGGTGGCTAGTCGAACAGCTTGATTCTTATAACCTCCCCAATTGAGCGTCGCACCGCAGCGTGCATGGCCGGGAGAAGTCCTCGTGCAATAGAGACGGGGCTTTCTAAGCATAGCCGAGAACGCTGGACGGGAATCCTACTGCAAGACCCTGCACTCGTTCCTAGATACGCGAATGGGCCGGCCCAGACAACGGGTAGTTATGACATCGTAGGAGAGTTGACACTTGCGTGCAGTCTGCAGACGTAGAGGTGGCGCATCTTTTGGGTGTCGGGTCAAGAACACAGCATCCGATCGTCGTGGGGTCCAGAGAATTCGGTCCGGAGATCTCGCCCACGTTGTGTAGCACTATGCGTCATTGTCGCCCAAGCGCATCATCCGTTTAGGAATGTTCGTCGGCGAACCTCAGCCTCCTTGATAATTTCGGCGGCGAGAGTCAGGCTGGGCGCCAGTATGGCCATCTTCTCAATGTCCATGATTACATCATTGATGATCTGGTCAATGACCTCACGGTGAGGTACGAGAGTTAACAGGATGTTGGACAGTGATGGCGACATGGTTGCTCCCATAACCAACAACGTCTGCGAAACAATAGAGAGCGCACCCTGCCAGAGGTAGGGCATATGGCCGGCGTGACTACGGCCAAATCGTTAGATTGGGTCAAGATTTTGAAGAGCCGGGGAATAAGAGCTTGAGGCTAGGAGAAATTGCCCAATCAGGATCGGGGAATTCCACTTACTGTGCAGATATGTGCTCCAATTGCCTGATTGAGGCTTCGAGGCATTTGTGACAGCTATCCCGCACTGAGGGGTCCAAAACGGCCTGTTCGTTGTCTAGCACCGCCAAGATGTACGGACGGTAGATGATGGTTCGGCAAGCAAAGAAACGTAATCGAAGAACCGTTTGCACCGGGTCCGGTAGCGTCGTACGGGTGAATGGGAATTGAAGGGCCAAAGGGAGGCTGTCGTACCACTGCGTGAGCTGAAAGTCCAGCTCTGCGACGACCGGCTCGAGACTGGTTGTTGAAGCCATAGAATCCTTCGAGTAGATGAGCTGGCTGACCCGATTGAGTAGTCTTCTCAGAGCAATCTCGGCTAGGAAATACCAAAGATCGTCTCTGCCAACTGCTTCGGACTCTTCCCCGTGAAAGCCTCCAGGGAGTCCGACATTCTCCTCAAATTGAACTACTCCAGAATGCGGTAGGTCCAGTTCAGCGAGAAGGTCGCTCTCGAATAAAAGGGCGTTCCAGTAGATGCGTTCCAGTAATTCTCTCTGGTCTTCCGGCACTCGTGTCGGCGTCATAAGTAAGAGTTGTAGTTTGCTGCTCACCGTGCAGAGCAAGTTCCATGCTTCCAACGGCCTAACCAGATAGAAAAGGTAGGCTGCAGCCAGCAGGTGGCACTGGGCAGCCAGAACACTGTTCGCAGTCATCATGCCAGGTAAGAGTGACCACGCAGCTGTAAAGTATTGTAGACCCGGAGGGTCCTCCTGAGGCACGATCCTCGATATACTACCTCGTAAGCTTGCCTGTCCCAGAGAGAGTACCAGCAACACGATGCAGCTCTCCGGTCCTTCGCGGAATCCAGTTGATAATGCCGTGCGATAGTGACTCCTCCAAGTAAATGGGTTGACGCAGGCGTACCACACGTTCACCCTTTCAAAATAAGCCTCGATGTAAGCATTAGTATTTGACAGATCAACGCAAGGGGTCTTGGCCAGGGAATGGAGTGGCTCGCGCGCCATCTCGAGTTGCAGGATAATCTGTGGGTCGTACGGACGTCCGATCAGATCTCGAATCAGCGGCCACTGTAGTAGGTGCAATGCGGCGTTAGTGTGTACTTTCGGCATCGTAGAAATGTTGGTCCCTTGTGGATGGCTGGTCCAAGTTCCTAGACCACCGCTCGGTATGATGGAGACAAAATTCCCAGACGAATTCTGAATCATTACATTCTCGCCGCTGAGAGCGGTCCCGTTGCTCATGGGAGGAGAATCGTGGGCGATCTGTATAGCATTCGGATGGCCGTTCGCTAAATTGATCTGAAGAAGACTCTCGATGCGATTTAGTCGCTCAAGAATAAGCTTGTCGCCAGCGTCAAGCTTGATCCCGGGTTCTCGATATATGCACTCGGCTCCCAGCTCCGTGCAAAGCTTACACTTCGGTTTGGTGCCGTCACACCTCGACTTCCGGGAGCGGCATACTTCGCACTACGAATCACTCAATCAGAATCTCTTGCTCGAATGACCTTTCGCTGCCTCCCAACCTACCGCAATGGTGGCTCGCCTCCGGGGGTAATCAACGGTTGCGTCCGTGTTCCTCCTTTTAAGCGGGTTGCCGCCCTCATCGCTCGGTGCTTTTTGCATGCCATTGGTGGTCTGATCGGTACGGATTTCAGACGTCTGAGAAAGATTCCGTGCCTTCTGCGCTGAGCCTAATATCCCTTCTCGGCTGAAACTCGCGGTGCGCTGAGCCTTGACGGATGTCGGAGACTTCAGCGACGAGCCGTTAGTGGCCGGATTAAGCTGAGGCGATGGGACCTCGATCGAGAAAGTCTCCCTAGACGGCAAGGGAAACGGTCGTCCCGAATTACTTGCTGCCCCGGCGGAAAGAGGCGAGTCCCCCGTCGACGACGGCGACATCTTCCAAGCCAACAGGTCACCGGCACCTCTACGGCGAAGACAAGGACAGGCAGCCTCGCTTAAGTATCAGGATGATATGCTACTTTTCCGTTGTATTGTTGTATGAAGCCGAGGAACCGGGACCAAGAGAAGCATACGACTTCGGTGAGGAGGTTAGATATTTACCCAGGACGACGCACAGGGACGAGAATTCGGACAAAAATGACGAGAGAGAGTTATCCGGTCTGCAAGGCACGGCGGCGAGCTTATCGTATTTTATTAAGACGGGAAACCGTGGGAAAGGTGGAGGATTTGACGGTGGTCTCCTCCCCACATGGTACACACCTGCAGAAGCGACTGTAGAACGGTTGAGCCCCCTAGTAAAAAGGACCCTAGCTTGCCCAGAGGCTCCAGCTGCCAGCATACCTAGTGCACATATGTATACACAGGCCAGCCAGCTTTAAAGAACCCCAGAAAAGTGCTTCCCATCGCGGTTTAGGCGCTGTGTCGTCAAATGGATGCTTGGTGCAGAATACGCAGAATACAGCATAATAACAAGGTACTGTATACATACCTACATGGCAAGGGTTCTATCCTTGCCACGGCCCACGGGTCACACCCCTTGATCAGAACCCATCTTCTGGAAGCTCGCGGTACCTATGTACATACATACATAATATACATGACCGTTCGCTGAACTAATAGCGAGCCCTGTATGTATTTCGAGAAAGTCCCCGTCCTCCGCGCCAGCTGCCCGCTCGTGGTGATATAGCTGGCATCAAATGCTCGGTCTCGTACAAGCCGGCAAGTAAGCCCTGTTAGGTGGATATCACGCATCGTACCTCTAATTATTCTACCTGTGTTACGTATGCCCTAGGTACGCTATAGCAGGGACTTAAAAGATGGAGCATGCATTCACTAGTACCACGGGAAGGCACCTGACACTGACGGAAGCGCGCGCTGCTGGATACAAACGGGGCTTGAGCTTCAATCTCGAATTCCCGCTTCTGGGACTACGTAGTACGTACCTCCTATTATGTATGTATTAACCTTCATGACCTCGTACAAATCAGCTCCAGCGCATTGGCTAGACCGGGGCCATGGATATTCTAAAACACATGGGACGATCGAGATATTACGGTACGTATTACGTCTCGTGAGGTATGCCGCGGCATCGATGGGTACCTACATACAACTACATATATACAGGTATGGACACCCCCAATAGATGGCAAAAGAACTTCAATAGGCCAATGACGATGGTGATGAGTGGTCACTGATCACCTATGAATAAATAATATATAGGTAGATAGGTACGAGCTGTAGGTGCGGACTTCTCGCCGCTCGCAGCTTGGATAAGAAAATGAGTGATAGGTACAAGGGTACGTACGTAGGATGCCCTTTTGGAGATGACATCTGGGGTCCCGACAAGGGCTCGGATGAAAGGCAATATGAAAATTTCCGTGGTCAAGGTAGGATCCTCGATGGCAGACAGCTAGCGATACGCAACCAATATGAATAGTCAATGAGCCAGAGGTTTGATACCATAGAATTCTCTTTGAACTTTCCTTCTTTGAGTGAGGAATAGGGATGGGTCTGCTTCAGAAATACCTGCTTTACACTTGGCATCGACTACCTACGTACGCACTAGGTAGCTGGATTCATCAGCTAGTACCTCTACCTAACGGTGAGTGGCTAGCGAGTTGCGGCATACAATCCACTACATATTATAGCTAAAGTAAGAGGCTGGAGTAGAACTTGAATCAATCACCAAGCTCCACCATCACCACTCCTGTGCACCTACATACATATACACATACCGAGCGTAGCAGACATATGCATGTAGGCGTCTACCTGCGTAAGACAGTTATTGGAACCTGCCAAGTCCAGACCACCTAGGTAAGGTCGGCATCTATGAGCTGCACCTACAATCTTCCATTTACATCACATACCTTAGATATACATAAGTAGGTAATTTCCTACGAGTACCTCAGGTTCGTGGGTTATGCGCCCTGCTGAAAGGGTCGCCGGTCCACGTTACGTTGTTAGGGTCCTTCCGCTGCTTGAGTTACCAGCCTTAGACGATCATTGTCCATCCATCCCGTCTTCAAATTAGACACGGCTCACGGACGTTGATGTACATACATATGTAAGGTTGATACCTTGGCTGGGATCTTCCAACCGGTCTGGTGGGAACTCGTTTATGAGTCTTCTGGGAACTACTATCTATATCGAATGTCGTTTATGATCATGGATCATCGTCGTCGTCCACGACCCCTATTCAGCCAAGTCATTAATTACAGAGTAGGTATGTATGTACATGGTAAGAATAAGAGCAATGTCCCCACTTGAGGTACGAGTCTCGACTCTCATAACCTTGAGATGCTTCATACCTCATACTACTATGTATAGGCGCCATACTAGAACATGGGACGAACCATACCATATCCTACGACGAGCTCTGGATTCCCAAACAAGGACAGGTCAGCCGCCGAGATGACCGGATCTACATACCTGCTCATGCAATGCATGACAGATCATTGGATACGGATGTTGTAGCCATACGATGCGTCAACTCAATGACTTAGTTGCGTACACGTGAATATTGCTCCAACTTCTATAGTATAACGAATCTTGACATGAGCCTTGGTCGTCATTTAGCGAGTCGAATCGATTTGCTTACGCCGTCTCGCTTGAGTCACGAGAACATGTTCGCCGCAGCTCTTCTGCGACATCAATATATATAAGCGGATGGCTATCTCTATCCGCGAAGGTGGCTGACCTTCCTTTCTGGAAACCTGCCTTGATTCATCTTCTGTAGCCTACTGACACTTACCGTAGCTAAGTAACTACCATACTTCGTTGTCATTCCGCTACCGTCGGAGGAGTGAGACGATCACCTCTCGCTACCAGGCAATGCTTCGACCCTCCGCACAAAAACCTGCGAGGCTGACCGAACAAATGGTCCAGAATTACCTGTTTGGGTCTTTACGGGAGGAAATCATCTAAACTGTGGACCACGCCGTTCAGGCAGCCTGCGGATTACTACAAGAGATATGACGATCTATCAATGTTCTGGACGTCTAGGTGGTGAAATGAGCCCGGTTTGCCCCAGTCGATCAAGCTGAAACTACATGTATTTATTCATCGTATATCGAGTTTTAGCTACATATCATTAATCTGCATCTGCTATTACCTTTCTACCCATCCTATCATGCCTTATTGCGTGTGAAGAGTAATAACAAGACTTGCATAACCAGAGCCTTCAACGGGCCGAATGGTGAGTGATGGTAATGAGAGTGGTA
The DNA here is from genome assembly GCA_022984935.1 of Hypoxylon sp. NC1633. NCBI lineage: Eukaryota > Fungi > Ascomycota > Sordariomycetes > Xylariales > Hypoxylaceae > Hypoxylon > Hypoxylon sp. NC1633. The sequence continues at coordinate 25,981 of JAJLYQ010000075.1, read as the reverse complement.
AAAACGTGGCAACCTTGCGCCGACCGCTCGCCGGCTGGCCAATGCCATGAAAAGACATATCCTTACACTTAACCTCAGCTTATAAGCTCAGACTTGGTTTAGCATCGTCCGAAGTCTGCCGTCGATCATTCTGCGGGGGAAGGGTTATTCTCAAACACAGACAGGCGGCTTATCCCGCGGGCTGAGGTGGACTAGGAAATCAACAAGCTTGCCGGCTACCTCTTAATAATTCTAGTGCTATTACAGATTCAGAGACTTGTACAGCTTCAATGACTTTGGCCAAGACCCCTATTGCCTCCCCTGGCACTTTTCACTTTTCGCATCACATTGTGTCAGATGATGGGGTCTCATGGTATTGAGAGTATAAGCCGCAAGTAATCTCTGATGCGCAGACAATCGCACCACCTTGTAACAACAATCAATAATCAATGTTGAACCTCGGACCTCATCAGGGTCACGTCCGGGTATCTCCTTAGTTGAGTACCAGTAGATCATATGTATAGGGTTGTATTAGCTAACTGTCAACCAGACTGTTAGACCACCGGTTTCTGTGCTTGAGCAAATTGGCCAGAGGCCGTGTCTCGCTGAAGCTCCGCTATAACTCCCTCCCCAGCCCGGTCCGCTGGTACTAGCTAGGGTTACCATATCACTACTTCAATATCATATCGAGTCAACATTTTGCAAGATTTAGGTACCTACCTTAGGTAGGTATCTGTAACCTGCAATAGAACTCATACAAGTTGCTCCAAGCCTCCTCTCAATATAATTGCACTTTCTCCATCATCTCGAGATTACTAAACCAGCCCAGCCGGTCGGAATCGTTCCGCAATAGATCACGGTCTCCAACTCCCTAACGTCAGGTAGGTATGCAGTTCGTACATACATATGACAGCTCCGACTCCGCGGGCGAGACCTCACCTGGCGCAAGACTATCATATATCACACGTCCTTGTGCATGCCGGAGACGCCACATCCATACTAATAAGAGAGGCATTTGCGATATATTCCAAAGATCGATTTTCCGGATCTTCTGTGCGTTCGGCTCAGCCTGCTTTGACAACTTGCCAGCCCTTGCTCGCCTTACTGCCCCCCCAGACCCCGCAGTCCGACCTGGGCAAGCAGGTCGGTTGGGGGCGCCTGGGGTTGTTCAGGCAAGACCCTCTCTCCTGGCCAGCCTAACTAACCTATGAGGCTAGGTCCCACGATCACAGCTCTCGCGGCTCGGCCAACCAGCTTCAGGCGCCACACCCCATTTAGTTTGCTGACGTCGAATAAAAGAAGATGAAGAATGATGATTGACATTCCTGATACGTATTGGTAGCTGAGTCAAGCTGCCGGTCTCCGAACGAACGAACGCATTTTACATAGGTACCGTACATTACATTACATATTGTCTGCAAAGAAGATGTGCAGGAAATATCTGCTGCGAGGAGGAAGGCCGTGCGCTTTGGAGAAAGGCTGGGCTGGCTAGACGAGTGCAACGTCGGCATCAAAATGTATGTACGTACATACATTATAGTGCATGCATTGCATACCTGACAGTTCAACAATTTCCTTTGTTCTCCAAGAAAACACACGATCGAAGTTGCAGACGGCGAGTTTGGGTGGCAGGTGAACCGTGTTCGACCTCCTCGCCTAGCCCGATACGGTATTCCGCACTCCTACATACAATGTCATACATAACATCGAGGTCCTCTTTAGGTTTCGTTCTTATTTTCTATCCTACGTACATGTAGGTAAGGCAAGGCAAGGCAAGGCAAGGTAAAGTATGTACATATACATAACTGCCCTACCGCAGATACTGGGCCGCTGCAGACCTACATATCAAGCTTTCTGGTACTGTTACCGAGCGCTGCAGGTCTGCCATCTAAGGTCCATCTAAGGTTGTGACCAGGTCACTATGTATGTACCAAGTCAAAGTGCGAACCAGGCTTTAAACCGTCAAGGGGAGGATGCAATTACGTGATTCCAAGTTTTCCTGGTTCAGCTGCCAGGAGATTGGGTTTTTTCTCTCTCTATCTGTAGTGACGAAAACGTCGTGTATGCTTGGTTGGTACGCATTCAACAGCCTCGATGCGTCCAAGTCGCCCGCTGCTAAGACTGTGTCACCGTTCCCATTCCTGTCGATCTCCCGTTGCGCTCTTCCAAAAGGGGATTCTACCAGGTCGCTCTCCGTGATCGTTGTCTTCTGCTCGCCACGAGGGCTGGTTGGTTCTCGACGAAAGCAAAAGCAGAACAACAACGCAACGACTTCACGAACCAGCATGAACCACTTTGCCCCCTGATCAGCAATCTTCCATAACGTATTAAAACACCCCAAAGCGAAATATTTCCCACAACAACACCTCTCTGTCCCGGAAAGACCTGTACATATTACATAGTACTGGGATTGCTATTTTTGTCGCGCCCATCATCTTACCGGTGGCAACATCGTATATTGGAACCTTACGTACATCCGGTTCTCTCCCTGTCCTAGCTTAACCAAACTCTGAAGCGCTGACTTACGTGTCTACATATATTAAAGGCCCCGCTGGAACCCCTACTGCCCTAGCACATGCTTTTTTCCCCCCTTCTCGTGTCCTTCGGGATCGTATGCGGATGAGGCTCTGGGGGGCCGTTGGAGCACCCCGGGAGATAAATTGTATTTGGAGTGACCACATGACTCAACAATGCCCTTTCGATATTGCTGTCGCTCGTATTACTATGTATATGTATATCTTCTGGCCTCTCATTTCACTACTACGACATTGGAGTGCTGAAGAGATTGATTGCATGTTCTGTCTCGTACGATGTCTCCATGTACATATATGTATACGGCTATCCAGAGCTCGGAGTCTGGACCCCACCTACGATATACAGTATCACGCTTCCTTAGATGGTATGATAGTCCTCGCGAAAGATGGCCGCATTCACCTCCCCTTCAACATCAGCGCTGGCAACGTAGTCCTTGAGCAGCCCTGTCCCGACGTCCCGCTCGATGATGACGACGCGGCCGTCGCCCTGGAGCGCCACGGCGAGCAGGTCCCCGTCTCCGTTGAACGAGAAGTGCCGGGGTACCCTACCGCCGGCGGCGAACTCCTGTACCTTGGTCAGGTTCCCAGTCGCCTGGTCAATCGAGTACTAGAGTACAGTGAACCCCAGTCAGTAAGTTTCGTCGCAGGCAATAGTGTCAGGGGGAGACACAGGCTTGGGAGCGGTCAAATGATTCTAAAAGTGGACTACCGCTCCGAGAAGTAATCTAAAAGGGCGACGTAGAAATAATTCGAAATGTGTTTCCTTACCGTGATAAGCGGATCCGAGGGAATCTCGGTGCTGTTACTAGGATCGAAGTTGGTGATGTTGAACGAGTCCTCCCACCGGGATGATACGATCAAGAAGTTTCCGTCGGGCTGGCATTGTCTCAGATTAGCAGGGCAAGGCTTGTGGGATGACAGCCCGGGATATAGATTTTAGTATATATTTCGTCAGACTTACCGAGACAAGGATCTCAGCAGCGCCCGTCGCTGCCGGTAATTCCATGGCCTCGCCGTGTGTGGGGATGAAGAATAGCTCGTCGAGGCCGAGGCTCTTGTCGTCGTTGTAGATGACCTCATAGCCGGTGATCGCATTGCCCAGCTCAGAGACCAGGTAGAAGTACGTCTTTTCTGGTGTTACAGTGAAGGCTCCGTGTCTCGGCCCCGAGCCGGGCCGTACAGCGAGGGGTGCCAGAGGCGTCAAGGCGAGGGTGTCTGCGTCCGCCTGATAGATACGTACGACGTCGGCACCTAGGTCTGGCACTAATACGTACGACGCGGTTGGGTCCAAGATGGCTTCGTGTGGATGTGGCGCCTCCTGTCGGGCAGGGTTGGGTCCGGGTGCCTCGAGGGCGTAAGTGTCATTCTGGACCAGAGTGAGGTTCCCCTCGGGGGTGAAGGCGACGACGCTGACGCTAGAACCGGAGCTGGACGGATTGGTCAGAGATGACAGGAACTTTCTCTAACCTATACATTGCTCATGATTTGATATTACAGACGAAGCCAAGAAAAAGGAGTGGACCGCGAACCAACAAGCAAGTTCGCCGCATGCGGAGGAGGTGGACGAGGGTTGGCTTACTAGTGTGCTAGAGCAAGTCCGTGCCCACCAACCCCGAACTTAGCTATGCTAACAGGGCCCTGAATCACATCGAGCTTGTTCAGTGTGGTCAGCGACCCGTCTTCGTTGGTGAAGAACGTGGTCACGCCCCCATAGGGGCCGTTGAAGCCCTCATCTAAGCAGAAGAGGAAGTTCTTTGAGAAGTCAAGCGAGAGCCACGACGGATTCGGCCCACAATCGGTGGAGTTGGAGATGGGCTCAAGGGTAGCAGTGGTGGCGGCGGAGGCGTCGTCGGGCAGGGTTAGACTCAAAGTCGTGACCGTGCCAGCATATGAGGAGACGTAAAGGAGGGTAGCCGATGCCGAAGCAGCTAATCCTAGGGACAGCAACCCTGCGGGGAAGACACCTTTCCACATGGTTGGATGCTTCAGGTCATCGATCGACTGACAGAACTGAGTCGACTGACGGGTGAGGAGAAAGATGGCAAGCAACAGCAGCAGCAGAAAAGTCACCCCAACCGTGGCTCTTAAGCCAACGCCACGGGCTCTCGCAATATATCCAGAGTTTGTCATCATCATCTACATCCTCTTACCCTCCGGAGGCATACAATATCTCTCGACCTCAACTGGAAATCATCCATCGCGACTTGTTCTGGCTACTATTGCTAAGTTGGGTTTATCCGGAAGGACCCTGTGCTCTACCCCAGTTCGGCACTGCATGAAATCCGGAAAAATTAGCTAGCCGGCCGAGTTATGTATGTACATAGATATGTATGCATGCACGTATGTACATAAGTCGAAGCGTACTATGTAAGTTGGGCGACTGATGAGGTGGAACTTGTCAAATAGAGACCCCTTCGTTCAGGTTCTGTGGTTGCAGGAATGACGACTTTAGTCCGCTGCAGGGGTACGATCCAAGAAATTGGAGGAGGCAAGGGACTGAGGGAGAGACAGCATAGCCAAGCGAGTTCTGATGTTGAGTCCAATGGGCGAGGTCGAAGGAGGTTGGAGTAGAATTCTAGACTGGTGATACACGGGAGATGGCGTTGCAGTGCGGAGGAAAAAAAGGTGGAGTAGACACGGGACAGTTTAGTGAGGTGAACTGAAAGATGAGGATTTACGGTACAGGCTGACAGGGAAAATCTTTTTTTTTCTCATGCCAGGGTCGATCAAGGAAATCCTGATTCACGTCTTGTCATGCCTTTTCGTCTCAACTTTTACCTCGTCCCATAGACCATGTGCAGGATCTTCGCGAATCTCAAACCTCTGACGGCGTCTAACAGAGCCTCGACTATAACATCTATAATATGTATATACCATCCTCGCCGGTGATATAAGATCTGTCGCAAGGTATAGACTGTTCTGCGAAATTGCTCTGTATCATCCATAATTCTTGCGCTCGGAGTAGAGAGGGACCGAAAGCCAGGCGCCAGGGAGGGTGGCATCGCCCTGAAAGTCAATATATCGTGTCGCATCTCGCTAACTTCTAAGTCCCGAGTGCGGAGATCACTTGAGCTGTTCATGATGTGACAATGAGATTCGAAATCAGGTTGGATGTTGTCAGGCCCAACCAGTACGTGCTTGCGCCATCTTTGGTATACGGTATACCGTACATGGTTGGACATCATTGATCAATGCTATCCATCCTCTTTCTCAGCTACATGCTGTGCCGTGTCTGAACCAGAGTAGTATCTACATATACCAGTCCAGATACTACCCCTGCGTTACTCCCAAAGATACACCCAGGATATGGCTACGTACTGCAAGAAAGTCAACAGAGTCACAATTGCAACCCTGATGTAGCATTTAAGGACGGGAAGAGACTCTGTTAATAATCACTACCCAAACCTGGTAATCAAAGGACGAGAAGGGTTATGGTCAAAGACCGAATAAGGTCGAGCTTGTTCTTGTTACTTGCAGGTAGGGGACCAGAGGACCAATCAACGAGACACATCAACTGAGCACATGCCAGACTATTATCCCCCCGTCCCGGCCTTTTAGTCGACGGAGAATTCATCTTGGCCTGCCGCCAGGCATCTTGCAGTGTATGATTCGCAAGCCTAACCGATCCGGTACCCGGTCCCTCACTGCTACCTTGGCCGCCTCTCTGAAATGTTGAGCTCGGAGAATTGGCCGACGATACACACATACAATAGATAATGATTCTGACAGCTGGATAGATTATTTTAATGAAAAACTTAGAATCAGTTTGAATTTGTTCACACTAAGCTGTACGAAGTTTTGCCAAGGAACGAACACGCAAGGCCTTCTTCCTATGGAATATGCTTGCCCTATCATGAAGGGCTCATTGGAGATTTGGAAGCATTTGGCCAAGACATCGTCCACATGGCCACCAGCCATTCTCGGCGCAAATCTTCTCATATATGCTCTGTAACCGTGTAACGCCCATGTTTCAAAGGGTATCATACCGTACTCCGCACAAGTTTCTGTGTGCGTCGACGTCTCTATCCTCTATTTCCGGCTTAGGCGGCTTGCCTAGTGCAGCGAAGATCGATGCGCTCACTATGGGGAATAGATACCGCAAGAATGGAACCTGCAATATATAAAATTTCCTAATTACGGATACTGACAGTGTTACCTCGCCTCGTGGTCGAATCATTATACTCCTAGAATGATGACAAAATAAGGGCGGTGTTCAAAAGAAACTTGAAAGGGCTAAACGCGGTTAACGGAGCCTCAGTAAAAATGATTTCAGTACTAACATGTTGATGTTGTCTGAATATCATGGACCGAGAGATAGCGATTGATGAAGTAATGACAGCTCGGGTTCTGATCTGACACCGACCTCAGATCTCATTATTAATGCCAACATGTAGATGTCCTGGGAACTGAAACCAAGATGTTGCATCATTGGTAGCGAAAGTTGTAGTGTTTACTTGTCGTGGTGACTTCTGCTCCCAAAGCCTGACAAAATGGACATACCAAGAATTAACGATGGCAGATGACACGATATGGCACTCATTCCTGCTCTTTGTTGTCGATCACTTGGTTGAACATGTCACTGTTGTTCAAAGTGACCCTTCAGATAGATTCGATGACATGTATACGTCGATGATGGAACATTCCAACCTGAGCCTACGGAGCAAAACCATCAGCAGCACCACTGGAATCAGTGTGGTGAGACGTAAGTTTTATTGAAGCCCAAGACCCTACAACATACCCATCTATGAACGCTCCCAAGTATGCATCCCGGTGGGCGAGCCAACTGACGATTATGCTATCTCCCTGATCGCGCAAACGCAGCTATGTTCCGGGTCTCCCGTCCAAGTACCTAGGGACCAGTAGTATCCATTGCCGATTTGTATCAAACCCTCAATATCTTAAGAGGATCGGCTGACTTCAGGGTATATACATCGATCTCCCGCCTTGTGGTTCATTGCCACGACGCTCGAGGTGTTACTGGAACACAAGTACACAGTGGTGGATAGACGGGTGGGCGCACAACTGCTAAGCCGTTGCATTATCTTGGTGGATGATACGGAGGCCTCTTCTCGTCCCAGCCTTTTGACTCGAGACACGCACGACCTTTGCTCGATTCTTGTGCGACTTTGCATGCGGCCCGCTCCGTCTGACGTCTTCCGAGATAACCCCTGTAGTTCTCCACGTAGTGTTGCGCCTCTATCATCGAAGTCGCACTCTTGCCAACTGATGTATGTCCTGTCATTCCCACTATTTCATCATCCGGAGTCGTAAACCAATAGAAGGATAGGCATAAGGACGTGGATAGGCAGCGATGGTAATCGTAGCGGGGATGAGTCAATCTCAAGGGTTCTGTGTAGACAAAAGGCACAGCTTAAGATTTAACCCAGTAAGCTGACCATTGGTTCCGGCCAACTTCCCCAGACCAGCGGCCTATCACCCAAGCGAGCACTGACGGGGGCCAATATCTTGAGTTTCCGTCGCTTCTCGTCAACCTCGGCGATGTATACGTAGCCCATGACATTCGAGTCGCGGATCGTGTCCGCAGCGTCATGAATTGACGCGTACATAACCGCCATAATGCAATTTTGCATTGCGAGCGACGGCTGGACCCTTTCCAGCATCGTATTGGTCCATATGTCTTCTTCAAGTGCCGCGGATATGGATCCTGCATTTATGTCAATATGCCTCGTAGACTGCGAAGAGTGAAGAGTACAGTCATACCTTCATTAACCTTCCAGACCGACAAAGCAGAGAAGTCAACTTGTTGGGTAAACGGGCTTAAGGTCGTATTCCTATCGCCAAAGAAGTATTCTTTGATAGCTGCTTCTCGAACCTGTTGCAAGAAGCCCGGATCTCTTTCCACTACACCACCAGACTTTTCCAGACTAACTACCGTAACTAGTTCATTTAGACTGGTCTTTTGCCCCGCAAACTTCTTCTGCATCTCGCTGCCCATTCGCTCTGAACCGATCACGAGTATGATATTGATGGAGAATTCGGCAACTATGTACGCCAGATGGTCATGGCTTCCCTTGGAAACACTGGCACCGCCTGTATCGATCAGTAGCCCTGATGACTTAACATCAGGATCTTCCACGAGTCGTGTTGTTACCGCTACTGCAAGCCTGCCTAGAAGGGCTCTGTATAATCTTCGATTATCCTCTGGCTGACCTAGACCGAAGTGAAAAGCGAGCGGTAGCTTGACCGGCACAGCACTTGGCCCACTACTTGGTGTGCTGCCCCAATCTGTGGTAATATCGATGATGGTCGCAAAAACGGCGGCGCTCAGGGATCCTGGTAGGGCTAGCATGCCCTCACGACAGTCTGTGTTCACGACGAGAGGCTGTCGGCCCATGCGCGTGGCCCATCCCGTAAGCATCTTTACCAGGCTGGTCTTGCCCGCATTTGGCGGCCCCACGACCAACACTCGTGGCCCTATCTGACCTGTAGCCTCGGCAGCCGCACGAAAGGCTTCAAGTTTGAGATGCAAATTCAAATAGCTGACCATCGGGGTTTCATCTGCCGTCGGCTCTGAAGTGTAGGCGTCGTAGTTCCCAGAAGGGGAGGATACTTCAAGGATGCAGCCATGCCATGTATTTATCTTTGATTTGGTGGCGGTGAACGTGTATAATGTATTCGGGGCTAACTCGGTGCCATCTTTCTCGGCGGTACCTGAGACCAGCTTAATGTCTAGAGTAGATCCGTGAGGGACTTCGAAGCGGTATTCCCAGAATGGCTCGAGGTTCTCTGTTGTTGTAGGCGGCGCGATGGAGGATGTTACCGTGCTCGGAATGGCCTATTGTAAGTTAGATACCGAATCCAAAACGAGCTAGGGCGAGCAACAAACAGTAGATGGGACTTCTCCTAGTCCTGGTATCGACATCACGGAGTTGGCGTCCTGGGGAAAAGTGATAATTTTGTCAGAAAAGGTTGAAAGTTGAAGAAAATCAACAGCTTCAAGCTACTAGGTACCTCATGCAGCTCAGTTAACCTGTCCGAGCTAAGGCTGTTAAAAGTGGGACACAGTCCCGCGGCTGATGGGTCCCATGCAAGGAACTAGGCTGGAAATGATAACTTGTAGTGAGGGGCGTGGGGTACGTAAGGCTGGATTTAACGACTCCAAAAGGACGGGCATACGAGGTAGGATTTATATAGTACGAAGTAAACGTAGAGTCGAGTTGAATAGGCTCTATAAATCCTTTCTCTTCACGTTACGATAGGCACTAACGGGTTTTTTTAATTCATAGTGATCATGTATCTTATTACAATCATAAAAGAATGTACATATAGGAACGTATTTTGAGAAGTGGTTCTTCATTTGAAACTAGGTACCTAAGGCTGGGGAAATTGCAAGTGGTATTTTGAAGCACCGCCTACTCCAGTCATCTTCCCCAATGAGACAACAAGTCGGAGTCTTTTCTCTTTTCATTCCAGCCATTCATAGTTGGCCCTATGTATAGGGAGGTAGGTACCTTATGGATACCTTACCGTAGGTAGTCTCCAGGTCATCGGCGCGACTGTCATGCCAAATGTTCCCAGTGCCAATATTTCACTCCTAATCCCAGTTGTATACACGCGTGGGCTACTCCGATATCTCTTCAAAGATGTTCGAGAGACTTCTGACGCCAAGCAGCACATTCTCGTCAGGCCCTTGACCGGGTTCCCATGCTGCATGCGCAAAGTCGATCAACTTTACAGTGTATATGCGCCGTAAGTCTGCTTCGTCCTCGCCAAAGTCATCTTCTAGTTCATTGAAGTCCTCTGCCGTGGTGGGTTTGTGAAGCTCCTCATCGTTTATACCGATGCCACTATCCACCCTAAGATTAGCAACCGGTGCTCGGGAAGAGCTCCTTCTATGCTCTGATACGGCGGCGAGAACCTTTTCCTCCGCAATCGCTTCTCGGAGTGCGTCTCCATCACCTTCAAAAACGAAGAGCAGGCTGGCCGAGTACATCCGGCTCTCTTCATTCTCCAGAACTTCCTGCACCCTTTGGAGATCCTGTGCGAATGCTCCGGCAATTACCTTGCCGAGATCCTCATCTATGCCCGCGGCCTCGTTAAATATGAACTTCTTGAACGCGTCAACCATGTTTTCATCGTTCACCGAGAGTCTTCCCCAATCCTTGTCATAAATCAAGAATCCCTCTTCGTCAAGTTCTGATTCGCCTGTGGATCCCTTATAGACTCTCATACCCGCGACGCGAAAGCCGAAGTTTTTATGAGTTGTCTCCTCGGTAATCTTGTCGAACCGCTCCTTTTTCTCCAGAGGCGCATCATCGGCCCATAATCGAATACCCAGCTTGGCGTCCATAATATTCGGCTTCTTGAAGCCGAAGGAAGCGTTCTCTAAAACTACCGCCCGGTCCGTCGCGATCTTTCTTGTCTTGTTGGGAATCCATTTAACATTGTCGGATACAACTTCCTTTCCGATCGACGCCTCAACTATAGGTGTGCGTTCATCCAGATGTAAATGCGACTGGATTTCCTCTTTTACCGCGAAGGGAATATCCGCATGTTCGACGAGATTAGGTATTTGCGCGTGTATCGCAGCCTGGTCCGTGGAATTGTTCAGTGACAAAGTGCCGATGTACAAGGGCATGAGCTCTGCGAAGTCGGGGTGGTGCATATGCGCTGATTCGTAGAAATCGACCTCGGATTGCGTACATGGCTTGATGAATAATTCGCCATCCGCGTCGCACATGGTTCCAGCACTGCCGCGACACTTATATCAGTATTTGAGAACCACCTAGTAATCAGATAGGAGGCGGAGGGAGGCTTACTGTCCGGCAACGGCGTAATTATAGGTTTTTAGGTCGTCTCTGTTGGGTATTCCTCTCTCTCTGCTTCCAGCATTCTTGCTAGAGTCTCGAGTAGAAGGTGAAAGCATATTTCTCGAAAAATGATGAGGGGTATGTATGGTGGTGGTATTGGTCAATGGTTGGGGAGCTTGTTCCGCATGCTCGCAGAAGTGTGATAGGTTCTTCGAAGTCCTGCGGATTTTGTTTAATAACGGATAGACAAAGGACAATGGCAGGAAGTCGGTTTTCGTTGGACAGCGGGGTGGATGTAAGAGTGAAACCTAGCATACAAAGCCGGCCAGTGTTTAAACCAAGACGATACCTAATAAAATTTTATGTTTGTTACATTCTTGCATACAGTAGGTTCAGTTTTTGTGTTGTGATTGTTTTAGAATACGAAGATGATTCACGGGGTCCGCGAAAGAAGTGCGAGAGAGGTTCAGGAAGGTTAATACCGAACAATGATGTGGGACAAGGTGGAATAGTATGTAGAAATAGTACAAAGGTTAAGGGAGCAAGTGAGTGGAAAGATCAGGGAAAAGTCTACCATTTCCAAAATGTCGACGTTTCGACTGACAAGCCCAGGTCCACAAGATCGAGCCTGAGCCTGCACCTGCGACAATCCGCCGCACGTCAGCCCCGATGCCCGTAAGACATTAAACCTTTTCTTCAGTAGGGCGCTCCACCTCCGTCAAAGTACCTAGGTATGTACTTCGTGCATATTCCAAGTCAGGTACACGTAGTATTGCGCAAGCCTCATAACCGCAGCGCATGCAACAAATGGAACATGGATCTCGAGCAGCGCTGCAACCCTGAAAATGAGCAGCTAATAAGAGCCAGTCAAACAACGAGTAATCAGCTCTACCGCAGACGAATGGCACTGCAATTTTGCCTTGCCTCTGTGGCGGAATCCCATAATGGACCACAGCCACAGATCACCACAGAAAATCCAGGCTAATCGACTAACCTCCGCCAACCAACAATCTGCCTTGAGCTCCATTTGCCCCACGATTTGACTCACAGCAACATCCATAGGTGGACGGCAGTAGGTACAAGCTGACCTCTAACTGTCAACGTAGCCGATATGATCAGAGAACACAGAAGAGATCAGCTGAGTTGTATTAGCTTTGTGCTCCCAATCTCTTTTCTATCCGATCTATTCCACCAGGGTAATGTTTAATGACTAGAGATCTATCATATTCGATTCGACATCATTGGTGACGATTTCATGTTACTTTTGACCTATATGTCATGAGACAGGCTTCAAGTTGCTGATGGGTTTTTGTTCTCAGCCATTCTTGAATCTTGGGGAACGTGAGACGGGCCGCTGCAGAATATCTGATTTCCTTGGTGCAAACAGGAGAGGACACTAAAGGATCAGGGGGTTAAAGGAACACCACTTGCAGATAAGTGTCTGAAGTCTGTACGGCAGACCTATGTGCGCACCCGAGGTATGTGTAACATCATGCGCCTTCTATTTCAACTACAAGTACGTATAAAGCTGTATAGACCTAACAAACAAGTGCACGTTTGTTCGCGGTCATTGCTGCGTTGCGGTTGGTAGCCTGACCGCCTGCACCTACTTGGTAGGTAAACGAAAAATGAACAGTAGCAAGATCGATGCTCTCAGGTAGCCCTTTCCCGTAGACACCTAAGTACTAACAATAACTTCATAATTGGCTCGAATATCCTTTATTCCAGCATCTTGACTCATAAGAACTTGAAGATAGGTAAATTCTTAAGAGATAAGTCGGGAAATTTTGACTTCCCGCTCTACTAATCTTAGTCCCAGCTGACACCATCATCATATCAATTTCCTACCTGACGAACTGTTACCTATGAGATCGGTCAGATTCCAAGCCTCAGCTACATACCTGTAATATGTAATAGGTGCCCGGTAACGTGAAAAGATTTGTATTCCTCTCAGTTCTCGGGTACTCTCCCTTGCGAGACTTTTCCGTCTCTGCCTTCCATCGCCTAAGAAATACATGTAACCACTCGCATAACCGCACGTTGGTATAGCCGCATGGTAAGCAAAGTAACCTCTTCCCAAGACCCCTTCCTCGCCTTACTTTACTTTACCCTACCTCAGTTACCTGTATCTTACCTCACCTGTGTACAACTCGGCTTCATCTCAGCCTCAACCTTACATGCATGCATATATCACAGCCCTATTTCTCCGCCTACCTACCCAGGTAGGTAGACACTCCAAAACAACGGTCCCTGGCAACACTAACACGCATTCAGCGATAGGTCATCAGTGGCGCCACTATATGACGGATCAGCCTGAACTTTTGCCTACCACGACAGTAAAATGGCGACAGATCTGGGCAAATCAACTAGCGGTGAGTTCGGCGAGCACCACGAGCCTGATGGCAGCGGAAATGCGACCTCCAATGGCGTTCCTGCCTCGGAAGACGCAAAGCCCACCAATGTAGACATGGCTTCCGATGATATCGAGAGAGGAAGTCAGCCAGGCACCGAGTCTGACCCGAAGAAGAAGAAGAAGAATAAGCCTAAGAAGACCGTTCGCAAGAATATTACTGGTTTCGAAGGTAAGGCTTGTACCGGGCTATGTAAGGCAGCGCTTGTCTAATTCATTTGACCAGAGTTCTTTGCCGATGCCCCCATGACCCCTGCCGAAGCAGCTAATGAGAAGAAGGAGGTATATCCCGCGTAAGTGTCTATATCATAGGTACTAAGATGATCTAAAGTGGGATGTACTGACGACGATACAGGTCACGCGGGTTCCCTGAGTAAGATTTAGAAGTACCCCTTTTGATACTGAGTGGAAATATAGTGGCTAACCATCACAGCCGCATCGAAGAATGTATCCAGCGGTACAGAGCCAGCCGCCGTATGGACAATGAACGTACCAAGATATTCAACAAATACCTGGGGCTCGGTGGTATTGACACGTCTCCACGCCAGTTCACCGGATTTGCAGAAGATCGTGATGCTCTTGCCGACGCGGACGCTGAGCAAATTCGTCGGCTTACAGCCACTGACTTCATCGGCGGCAGCGGCAGCCGCTACTATGACCCCGCAAAGCCTGACCACTGGTTCGTAGACTTCGAGGGTATTGTCAAAGGCTTCCTGTGAGTTATCGTTGGTGAGATTGTATTCGTACTGCCCACCTTAGCTAACATATACCAGCTCGAGAACCATCCCAGATATCTACATGTACGACGAGCAGATAAATGAGAAGGCCGCCACCACAGTGAAGAATTTCCTCAACTATGTTCTCATGCACGATGTCTGCCTGGAATACACCGATAACATCAAGGCGGCCAAAAGCATTTGTGACCTTGCCCCTATCGAGTTACGCATGGTGCATGAGCTGTTCCATGGGCTCCCTGGTGTCTTTAATGCCGCTGCGAGCTCGCTATTCTGCGATCGTCTAGTGGATCTGTTGGACGAGGCCGACAACTTTGAGAAGCTGGTCGTATTCCGACTTGCCATCCTCACGTCGCCAATGGTCGATGAGAAGATCAAGGCCAGCCTTATGAGTAGCGAGGATCCAGGTACAATCCATATTGTTAACACGAAGGAGGAATCATACCAGGTAGTGGACCTGATCAAGCCTCGCCGCAGGGACATCGCACTTATCCAAGAGAAGCTCGAGGAAGCAGCTCAATCCGGCAAAGTGAAACCAGTCGGGCTTATCAAACTCAAGCCTTCTATCATCGAGCTCGGTTTCGATAATCAACCCCGCGCTGATGAGATTGACCTTAGCGGCGCGGAACTGGAGGAGTACATTCTTGAGGACGACTTGCTCGCCAAATTCGAGAAGGGAATGAAGATCAGAGCCGATGTATGCGAGCTCAACATTGGCGTCCGCTTCATCAAGAAGGTCAACGATATTCGCGTCTCGTTCGACCAGTTCCTACCACAGATGCTGATGGAGAATTGGAGGGATCCCGTTCCCAACGACCGCCCTCCTCCATCAGCGTCTGACCCGGATGCCGACGAGAAGGCTTTGAAAAACGATGAGCTATAGATGGCCCAAGGAGTCCTGCCTTGGATCAACCAAGTTCGGATCCGGGTCCTGAGCCCTTGCGAAGCTAAAGTCTACCAGTAGATTTGCGGTGTTCCCAAGCTTAGCTTACAGGGTGGAATGGAAGCCTTCATCATGAGACTCGTTCTGTTCGTAGACACCGTTTGCTATACCCACATCGAGAGGTAGCCGCAAGGCATCATGAATACCATCTATTCATCCGTAGCTAAAGACTTTTCAACATTGAATTTATCGATTCCCGTGCTCGTGGTGATTCCTAGAACATTGGGGTAGCAGGCTTCCGCTGCCAATAGGTGCTTCAGCTCCAACGTGGCATCCCTATCATATGATATGCATAAGGCACCTGCTGGGTATCGTATCCTTCCATAATCCCGAATGACTTAGCGAAGAGTGTCAAAAGCTCTAAACATTCACTTCTTGGCGCTGTTTATTCTAATAGACGAGACAAACGTCGGCGTTGAAGAACTTGTGCCGTTTCGCTCCTTAGCGTGTGAGTCTGCGCCAGAGTAGCATTGCCACCTAGAAGGCTAATATGAGCATCAGTCTTACCGCGCCGCTCAGCCCTTGTGCTCTTTTTCAGCGCTGCCTCCTTCTGCGACCCGTTCTCGTCCTCTTCAGGTGGCAATATACTGATGGGAAGTTCACCGACTTATCACAGGTGGCACTTTTCGTCGATAGGTGGGTACCTAGGTGCAAGCTGGCGTAAAACTTAAGCAAGGGCTCTCAACTGTTGGAGTGGCAGTGCAGCAATATCGAAACTGTTGCACAGGCAATCTAGCTATGATATCTAGAGATGCGAGTTCTACCGAAGGACTTGGTGACGAAGGACTCGGTGAATTTAGCAGAGGTCATTTTCAGAAGTGGAACTGCTAGGAATTGGACGACCGAATTTCGATCACGGGCCGGCAAACGAGATACTTTGACATTTGTTTTGCGAGCGAAAGGAGAACTTATCTTCTTCTCTCTCTCTTCTACCTGGGTGTCCGCCTCTTTTTTTTTTCTTCTTTTTTCTTTTACAAATTTCTCTCGGATATTTTGAGGGTTGTAGTAATACGAACTTGCCGAATCGGGAGTCTACAGGCGATGTAAACCCGGCAGTACCGACGATCTAGCCGGCCGGGATTAGGCGGCCCAGGGTGACCGCCAAAGCCGTGTTGTAACTCATCGTCCTTCTGGCTATGATCCTCACCCTCTTCTACTTGCCCATGTTGAGGCATAGCGTCTGGTGCGACTTCGAGCGCTGTGACGACTGACCCCTCCGACTGGGTCTACCAGAACGAAACTATCGTCAGCGACAGAGCCGGGGCTAGGTACCGATATGTCTCGGCAACCGGGTTCTGCTGTCCCCGAGAGCTGCCGCGGACTCGTCAACACCGCGCGGCTGTGCAGGCTATTGGAGTGACGTGTGTGTGTGCGCGCGCGCGATCACTTGGCTAAGCCAGGTGCTGACGAGAGCGGCAAGGCGATCCATTTCTCGCTCTTCGTACGCGAATGCGTCGAGTCGCAGCACAGAAACAGGCAGGCACCCGTCGTCATGGCCCACCGCTGCCAGTATGCTTGGCCTGCGTAGTATGGGGCTGGTCAGCCCTATTACCTATGATGGGCGCTTCAAATTGAGGGCACATGCCGAGATACCATCGGTATCACGCTTGCGATACACGTTATATCGAATAGTGGTTTACTGAGATACATACTTCGTAATCTGAAATATTGTAGCACTTGTCGTACGCTAATGATGATACCATCAGCCTCTCTGGTTGACTCTCCCCCTTTTCACGATGGGTGCTTGCATGATTAACTTTCGAGTTATTCGGGGGCTTAGCTAATGAAACATGGAATGCTAGCGGCCGTCGTCTTTCGTCACAGTGGGGGCGGGGTTCATCACCCTCAGACATTCCTCGTACTTACATCCATTCCGCCCTATCCATCGATCGATCGCTCAAGTGCCACCTCGAAGTAACTAAGAAGTGACAGGATGGTAATTCTCTCTTCATATTCACTAGGTACCTAGTCTAAGGCTATGCCTTGCTGACTATTGCTCAGAGCTCCGAGGCAAGGCTCTACTCCTTCTCGCAAGAGACCAAGGACCACCTTCGCAAGTTTCGGTTAACCACATCCCGCGCGAGTGGGCCGCAAGCAGTCATTTGTATGTATGTCTGCCTGTCTCGACGGCTACTTGCTTTGCGCCGGAGCCTCTTCTTTATTTAGCGGCAGCTGACACGAATGCGACACTGAATAGATTATATCGACAAGAAGACGCACGAGATCAAGCAAGATGAAGACAAAGTAGTCTACAAGTCCCTCGACGAGATCTCCGACGACCTACCAGATAACTCGCCTCGCTATATCCTTCTAAGTTACCCGTTAACTCTCGTACGTCTCTGATTTGGCTCATACTGCGCTACGTACTGACAAACACTCCACGTGCTCTGCAGCCATCCGGTCGTCTGTCTGTACCCTACGTCCTCCTGTACTACCTCCCTAACACGTGCAATGCCGAGAGTCGAATGATGTATGCGGGTGCGAAGGAGCTGATGAGAAATACGGCGGAGGTTGGCAAGGTGATCGATGTCGAGAATGCCGAAGATCTGGATGATATTCCCCAGAAGTTAGCCGCCGAATAGATTGCTGCCCAATATCTAGCGCAGGGCTATTAGATACCGAAGATCATCAATATGTGTCGATTGTAGCGAGTTGCTATATATATGATGTATCTTTTTTTCAGGTATCAGGTATCAGGTAATACTTGGTGCGCATCGAGACCTATCTCGTGCGCAACCCCTCTCACAACATTCCTGAGTGCTGCACACGCGGGACTATCGGGATAGTAGTCGAAGAAGCTCTCCCCGTAATCGCATGCCATTCCTATTCTTGGATCTAACGGCACTTCTCCTAAGAACGGGATGTTCATCTCTTTTGCAAGGGCTGCACCGCCTCCCGTAGTAGCTTTGAAGATCTGGCTCTCGTGCGTGCAGTTTGGACACACAAATCCGCTCATGTTTTCTACCAGGCCCAACACTCGTATGCCAGCTTTTTTGCAGAAATCGATCTCTTTCCTTACGTCGAGCAGTGCAACCTCCTGTGGTGTCGTAACCATAACAGCACCATCTATTCCACTCTCTTTCAAGAAGCTGTTGACGCTTAGATGCTCGTCGCTCGTACCCGGTGGTGTGTCGACTAGCAAGAAATCCATGTTGCCCCATTCCACCTCTTTGAGGAACTGTTTGATCAACCCATTCTTCTTGGGGCCGCGCCATATAATGGCATCGTCACGGTTTGGGAGCATGAATTGTATGCTCATCACGCCGAGGTTGTCGGCCACCCACACGGGGGACCAGCCGGTATTGCTGATGTGTATAGTTTCGGACTCGACGCCCATCATCTTAGGTATGCTGGGGCCGCAGATGTCGGTATCCATGATGCCAATGGTCATATCGTCTTTCGTAGCAAATGCATGCGCCAAGAGACTCGTGAATGTACTTTTCCCCACGCCGCCCTTACCGGATAGTATAAGGATCTTATGTTTGACGCCTGACAACCGCTCCGCGATTAACGGTATGTCTGGATCGGGTCCTTTTGGTGCTGAGGCGCATATTGCTTGGTTGGGACACCCGGCGCACGAGTCGGCCGTGCCCGCTTTCTCGGATTCGGGACCTGGGCAGTGTTCGGGTTCGGGGGCGACGAGCTGGGGGCGCGCTTTAAGCGGGTTGCTAAGGATGTCCTGGATAGGCTCAGGCTCTTCTAACGAGGGGGCCATCGATGCGAATATGTAAGGCCTGGGGCTAAGAAAGAACTCAGCAACATATATAAGTCCTGCCTTCGTGTATTCAAGAAGGATATAGATATATCGGTAGCTTGACGATGGGTTAGGTGTGAGGCTTTGCTTAGAAATCTACAAAGTAAAGAGAGCGAAAGCGGATAAGGAGAATAAACTACAGAGATACTTTGTACATACATACATGACATAATCTGTACATGCAGTAGGTTGGTGGGGCAGGCATACTAGGCAACGAAAGTATACGTATAGTTGATTAATTATACGTATAATATAATACGTAAGGTATTATACCATTATACCCATAGTAATTAATATAATATACGGTATAATAATATAATAAAGTTTAAACATTAAAAATTTTTATTATAATCGTTAAATTAATTTATTTTAACTTTATTTTTTAATTATTTTTTATTAATTAACCATTTAATTTTTATATTTATTTTAATTTTAATATTAAATTACGTTATTATTTAAATAATTTTAACGATTTAAAATCGTATAAATTAATAAATAAGTTACGTTTATTTTATTTATTTATTTATTATATTTATATATTAAAATGTTTATTTAAAACTTTTTTATTTTTAAATATTTTAAAGTTATTAATTAAAGCGATTTTATTTAAAAACGATTACGTTATATATATCCGGTAAAAATTACGCTTTTTAATTTAATAATATTAAAATAATTTAATACTTTTTTAAATTTTATAATTTTTTTTTAAAAATAACGATAATAATAATAACGTAAAATTAACGTTTTAAATATAATTAATTTATAATTTTAATATAAATAAATCGTTTTATTATATATAAAACCGAAAGGTTTTTTTAATTTCGTTTATATATATAATTATTTTTATTATACGTATAATACGGTATAATACGATATAATAATATATACGTATAATAAACTTTTATATTTTAAAATATATACGTGTAAATATATACGAAATAAATTTATATATATATTAAAATAAATAAAAAAGTAATAAAATAAAATTATAAGTGTAAAAATACTTATAAAATTTAAGTTTTTAATATATATTTTAATTTTATTTTATCCTTTTTTTTTATATATAATTTACTTTTTTTGTATATAATTAACTTTTTTAAAATAAATATATATTAATAATAAGCTTTAAAACTATAAAAATTATTATAAACTTTTATTTATTAAAATTCTTTTATATTAATTTTTCTTTTATATTAATTAAATTATATTTATATTTTTTAATATATTTAATATAATACATTTATTTTATATTTTATAAATATTAATTATAACCTTTTATTTAATAATTATAAATTTAATATAATATATTTATTTTATATTTTATAAATATTAATTATAACTTTTTATTTAATTAACTTAAATATTTAATTAATTTAAATATACTTTAATATTATAAAGTTTATTTATATTAAAGTTTTAATTTAAAAGTAATAATAACGAAATATTAATTTAAATATATATATTAATAAAAGTTTATAAAAAAAGTGTAATACCTTTTAAGTATTTAATAACGAATAAATGCTTAAATTAATTATTATCGAATTATAATTAATATTTTTTAAAAGGATATTATTTTATTTATATTAAACTTTATATATAAAAAATATTAAAGTAAATTTAATAATTTTAACGTAAAAATATTTTTTTTAAAATTAATATATTTATTATAATGTTTATAAATATTAATAAATATTTATAAATATTAATTGAAATTAATAAACGTTAATAAACGTTAATTAACGTTATTAATATTATAAAATAAGCTCGTAATTTTAAACATTTTTTAAAATCCCGGATTAAAAATATTTTATTTTAATATAATCACTTTTTTTTAAGTTACTTTTTTAAGTTATAGTTTTTTATAAAAGCGTATATAACATTATATTTCCTTTTTAAAATTTTTATTTTAAAGATTTTATTAAGTGGTTAATTATAAGTAAGGTTTTTTTTTTTCTTATTTTTCTAGGTTTTTTTTTTTTTTTTTTTTTTTTTTTTTTTTTTTTTACATATTAATTATATTATTATATTTAAAGCTAAAAAAAATATAAACATTTTAATTTTATTTTTATTTAAAAAAACCTTATTAATTAAATTAAGTTTAATAATTTTAAGTTAAATATAACTTATTTTAAATGTTTTAAATATAAAAGAAAATGTTTTATGTTTTTTTTTTCTTAAATAAGTGTAATAAATGTGTATTTTATAATGTTTTTTACGATAAAATAGCGACTTTATATACTTTTTTTTATTAAATAAATAAAGCGATTTATTATTTAATTAACGAAAAAAAAAGCGGAAAATAATTTAATTTTTTATTATAAAAAATTAAAATGTTTTAATGGTTTAATTAAATTATTAATAATAAAAATTATTTAAGTTAATATTTAATAAAAGGTTTTTTATTAAAAGGTATTAATATTAATAAAGTAAAGTTTTAAAGATTTAAAAAAAATAAAAGCGTATAAAAAAACCGAAAAAAAGGAATATCTAAAATTTATTAAACGTTAACGTTTAAAAGTTAAATAATTTAAATAGTTTATTAAATCCGTAAACTTTTTCAATTAAGTTAGCTTTAATCCGTTTAATTTAAACCCGACTTTTAATTATTTTACTTTAATGTTATTAAATTTAAATATTATAAATAACGGTAATAAAAGTTTATTAATTTCTTCTCGTAATTTATTAAGTATTTTTTAAGTTTTTACGTGTTTTTTTTTAATAAATACCTTTTTTATTATATTAAATATTTTACCATATTTTTAACTTTTTTTAAATTTAATATTTCTTTTATTTTATATATATTACTTTTTTCCTTTATTTTTATTTTAATATTTAATTTAATATTTTAAAGGGAAAATTTTATTATAAATATATAAAAAATTAAATGAAGTTTTATTATTTTAAAAAATATTAATTTATAATTAATAAAGAAAATTATTTTTTTAATTTTAAAGGGTTTAATTTTCTTAAAATTAAGTTTATTATTTAATCGTTTTATTTTAATTTAAGGTATTTTTAAAGTTAATTTTTATTTTTATTATAATAAGTAAATTTTATTTCCTTTTTAAAAAATTAATCTTTTAATTTTATATTAATTATAATATACGATTATACGTTATTAAATAAAAGTAAGTTTTTATTTAAATTTAATTTATAAAAATTATATTTTTAAAGTTAATATTTCCGCCTTAAAAGTTATTTTAATAGATTTTAAAGTGGTTAAAACGTTAATTTTATTTTTTTTAATAATTATATTTTAATTATATACCGTTATATATAAAAACATTTTTATGTTTTTATTAATGAATATATTATATATTATTTATATAATAAATAAAAGTTTTATTTAATTATTTTATTTATAATTAATATAATTTCGGAAATATTATTTTATAATTTAATTAAATTTTTCGGTTTATTTATTCGTTTAAAAATATATTATAATGGATATCTTTTATTTTATTTTAATTATTTTAATTAAGTTAATTTAAAACTTAAATGTAAATAATTTATTTTTATTTAAAATAATCTTTTTAAGTAGTTTATAATAAGCTAATATTTTTTTAATAAAAAAAAAGCAAATTATTTAATTATATAAATACTTTAAAAAGGTAAAAATTAACTATATTTAATAAATTAATTAACTATTATTTAAATATTATTATATTTTAATTTTATAATAAAATCCTTAAATTCCGGTAATTTAATAATAAAAATTTAAGCGATAATATTTTAAATTATATTTAATATTTATATAAATTAAAGTAATTTATAAGGTTTATATTTAATTACTTTTATTTTAATATAAATGTTATAATTTTTAATTACTTTTTTAACTATTACTTATAATTTAAAAAAGTTATAATTTTATTAAATTCGTTATTATATTTTAAATTTTTTTAATGTTTAAATAATTTATAATTATATAAGTATAAAACGAATTCTTTTTATAAATTTTATAATATATATTATTTTTAATTATAAAAAAGGATCCCTTTTTCTTTTAAAAAAAATTATTTTTTTTCGTTTATAAAGGCATTTTAAAACCTTTATTTTTAAATGTTATTTAAGATTATATAAAAAACTTAAAGGATTCCTTTTTTCGTTAAATTAAATATTTTTTTTTTATAATAATTTAATATTATATTTATTAAGTTTATTAAAAGCGTTAGCTTAAACGTTTTTCTTTTTTTTAATATAATAAATTTAAAAATTAAATTCATTTAAAAACTTTTTTTATTATTATTATTAAGGAAATAATTCTTAAGTTATTATAAACATTTTTAAGTTTTTATAATTAAAAAACATAATAAATAATTCCTTAATTTTATTTATATATAAGTTTTAATGTTTAAAAACTTTAATAATTATAAATAATTTTTTATTATAAATTAAATATTAAAATTCGAGGCTATAAAAAACTTAAAAAAAGTAACCGATAAAATGTTACTTTTTATCGTCCTTTTTTTTATTTTAAAATAGCTTCATATATTATTTTTAAAATATTAACGTATATTTTTTTTTATTAAAGTTTAATAAATAATAAATAAAGTTATTAATTATTAATTTTTTTTAAATATTTAAAAGATTCTTTAATTTTAATTATAAATTAAAAAGGTTAATTTTCTTTTTATATAATATTTATAAAAAAAATTATAATTTTTTTAAATCCTTTAATTAATTTTTTAATAAAATTAACGAATTTATAAAAACTTTAAACCTTTTAAATAAAAATAAAATTTTTTTATTCTTTAATTTGTTTAATTTTTTCTTTTTAAATTTTAATATTTTTCAATATAATAATAAATCTTAAATAATCGATCTTTTATTTTTATCACTAACACTTTTTAAGCTTCACGATTATTTTATAATTTTTTAAAACTTAAAGGACTAGTTTTTTATATTTAAAATACTTTTCGTAAATATTAAAATAAATTAAAATATCGTTAATATAAATAAAAATAAAGATATTAAAATATTTTCGTAAAATTATTATTATTATATATTAAAATATAATAAGAGTATTAATAAAGCTTTAAAGTATTATTAAATATTTAAAGTGTTTATAAAATATTTTAAAAAGGATCTTTTATTTTTTACTTTTAATTATTTATATTTTATAATAACCATTTATTATATTAAAAATAATAAATTATTAAGCCTTATTAACGTACTTTTTTATATTATTAAATAAAATTAAAAAATATTTATTTTTAATAATTATATTATTTAAAAAATAATAATTATAAATTATACGGTAAATTAAATTTCCATTTTTATTTTCCTTTTAAATGTCGTTTAATTTTAACTTAAATATTATAATTATTAAATATTTAATAAAGGATTTTAAGTTTTAAATAAATCCTTATATTAAATTATTATAAATTTATTTTTATAAAGTTTTTTGTTTTTTTTATTTTAATTTATATATAAGTTTAAAGTGTAAATATTTTTTTAAAAGGATTTTATAATTATACGTAATATATTTAAGTAATTTATTTAAAGTTAATCGTTTCTTTTAAAATATTACGTTAAACTTTTTTTTAAATTCTTTAAGTATGTTTTATAATCGATCGAGCTTAATTTTTCGTTTTATTAAATATATTATAACTTTATTTATTAAAGTAATAAATTTAAATAAATATAAAGTTATATTTACATTAGTTTTTTATTAATTTATAATAATTTTACTTAAAATTAAACTTTTAAGTTTATTTTATTAAATGGTTTAAGCTTATTAATTAATTATAAAATTATTAATAATATATTAAAGTAAATTTAAAAGTACCTTATTATTAATTTCGATAATATTAAAAAAAATTATATCGGGGTATTTATAAATTAATACGTTAAAATTTATAGTTTTTTTACGTATATAACTATTATTATACTTTAATAATTTTTTATCGATAACTTTTATTTAATATAATTTTTTTTTATTTTTATAAAAAATATTATATTTATTTATAAAATAAAAATTAATGTAATAAAGCTAAAACCTTAAGTTAATTACTACTTTAAACTTTTTTTTTATTACTTTATAATGATAATTAAATTTTTTCTTTTAAACGCCACTATTTTTAAAATGATTTAAATGTTAAAATTAAGTTTATTGTTTTTAAAAATAAACGTTATCCGGGTTAAAATTTAATTTAAAGCCTTTTCTTATTATGTTTAAATATCGTTTTTTTTATTTTTAAGCTTTTAAAATTAATTTTAAAGGTTTATAAAATTTTAAATGAGTTTTATTTAAACATCTTTATATTTTAATAATTAAATGGTTATTTTTTAAACCTTTTATTTATTATATACTTTATATTATATTTAAAGATAATTTTTTTAAATGATACGTTTATAAATATAATCCTTAAATTATTTAAAATATAATTTAATTATTATATATTTTTTTATATATTAAATTAAAACCTTTTTTATTTTATTTATTTAATATAAAATATTAAAGTAATTAATTTTTTTAAGTTAAAATTTAGCTTTAAGTTTATTTATTAAATATTAAAAGTAAGTGTTATAGTAATAAAATAATTATAAAAATAACATATGTTTAAAATATTTTAATTATTTAATTATATTAGTTTTTTAAATTTAAGTGAATTTTTTTTATAAATGTTAAAAATATTACGGGAAATTATAACGATTATACATTTTATTTATAAATTACCTTAAAATTATAATTTATTAATTATAATTAAAATATCGTTTTTTTTAATTAATTTTTTACTATTAAAAAAGGTTAAATTAATTAAACATTTTTTAAAAATAATGTTTCGTTAATTTTTTATATATTTCCTATATATAAAAGGTTTTTAAATTAAATGATTTTATAATTACTTTTAAA